>JASCZI010271875.1:183054-198093 GCA_036250425.1 Stylosanthes scabra
ATGATTAATTATTTTCACTATCTTTATTTAAAATAATTAGTAGACACTTTTTTTATTTTATTAATTTTCTCAATTAAAAGAACTTAATTCCTTTCACATTTTTAAATATTATACATGATTTTCACTATTGATTAATTACATATGTTATCAATTCTCATTAACAACCCAAGAAAAAAATGTTATAACTTCATGCTAAAATACTTGGCCCTCTCTTCTTAATTAATTACTAAAATCATGATTAAGTGAATATTTTTCTTTAGTGATAAAAAAAATTATCTTTTGTCTTTTATTATTCATTTTATAATTTTTCTCTTTTTAAAATAACTAAACTGTCAAATCTCTATGAGTAGAGGAAAAAATAAATTAATTAAATAAAAATTTCTTGTTGTTTAAAGTTTAACATCTCTCATCCCATTCCCTGGCAAAGGAAACAGCATGGACCCTTTACCTTAGCACTTGTCAAAGTTTGGGTGGAAGTTGGGGGTTGGAGTCACCCCACTCTCCCACTCTTGTTGTTGTGGTGAGAGGTCAAACCCAAAACCAATGAAGGCTATGAACTTGTTGAGGAGGATAGAGGAAAGACAAAAGAGGGAAACACTCCATAAATAAAGAAAAGAAAAAGACTCTTAAGGCTGGGGGATTATGGCATGTGGATGAGTAGGGGACACATCAAACCTAACTCTTTCATAAAAAACTCCATCCATCCAATTTATTATCATTCTATTATTTTCAGTGAAAATTCTACCCTTTGTTAATTAGATAAATTTTAATTTTTTATTTTTAATATTTTATATTAATAAATTAGAATTTAATATTCTAAAAATTTAATATTGGTGTTCAAAAATTATGGTTCAATTTAGGATTTACAATCATAAAATATTAAATTTTTTACTTTGAAAAAAAATAGTTTAAGACAAAGAGTGATGTAAAGTGGTAAAACAATAATTTAATTACTTTAATTTTTATAATTTTTTTTACTCACGAGTGTCATTATTTTCATTTATGTTAATTAAAATATTATTTTACACATGATAAATTAGTCTATAATAATATTTAGACAAAATTTAAAATTGTTTAAAGTTCTATAGAATTTAAAATTAATTATTTTAAAAAATAATATTCAACTATGTTAAGTATATACTAAAATAAGTTATTAGTTACTACTATAAAATATATGTTAAATATAAATTATATATTAAAAACAATAATAACATATGCATTTATACATAAATATATATGGTTATTTTTTATATACACATAATGCTTTTATATTTAATTAGATATTATAATATTAACAAAATGCTTTATTTTAAAAGTTATTATTTGAAAAGTTATATAAATAATATAATATAACCTAGAAAAGCAAAAAATGATCTCAACTTGTCTTTAGTATTGAACCAAATTAATCTCCTAACTGTTTGACTCAACTAGAAAGTTTTCAAAGGGCCAATCACGAGGAGAACACAAATTCAAGTTCATCTCCTCTTTATCAATTATCACCCTAAAAAGTAAAAAAAAGAAAAAAAAGAAACTCATTTTCAATTATTTTTATTTTTTTAAAAAGTATTTACTCTACTTTATATGGTTTTTCCCCCTAGTTTTGTCATTTAATAGATGTGATGGTACAAACAACAACACACTTGTGCAGAAAAAAGAGTGAGTGAGTCACAGGGTTTGTGTGTGTGAGTGTGTTGAGGCATTTTGTTTGTTGTTTGTGTTGATGAAACAAAGGAAGGTCTCTCAGCTCATAAGATGAGAAGACCAGGCCCCAGGCATTTTGATTGTGTTAGAAGAGCTTGGCACAGTGAAAGACACCAACCCCTTAGAGGAACTCTCATTCAAGAGATTTTCAGGTCCCTTCTCTTTCTCTTTCTCTTTCTCTCTTTTCTGCCTTATTATAAAATTATAATAATAATAATGCATATATATTTTATTTAAATAAATTAGGGTGGTTGATGAGATACATGGCCCTGCAACTAAGAACAACAAAGAGTACCAAGAAAAGCTCCCTATTGTTGTCCTCAAAGCTGAAGAGATTTTGTACTCTAAAGCCAACTCTCAGGTACTAAAAACTAAAACTAAAACTATAACCCTCTTCTTCCTTTTTCTCATTTTCAATTCATTTTTTTATTTTTATTTTTTTAATGGATGGAGAAATATTGGGATAAAGATGGGAGCAATTTGTGAATCCTGTTTTAAGGGTAGTCATGTTCTTTGTCATTTACTTTATTTATTATATCATACTAATATTTATTTTATTTTTTTATGTAATGTTTGCCACTGTTTAGTTCGAATACATGGACTTCAGAACAGTTTTGGCTAGAACTAATGAAGCCATTGACACAATAATCAGAAGAGATGAGATTACAGAATCTGGAAATGCAAAGTATTTGCATCCTTGCATTGAAGGTATATATTTCCCTCCTTAATCTTGAACCTACCAACATTTTTTTATATATATAATTAGTTATTAGAGTTTAATTTTGATACGCTGACAATATTAAAGTTAAATTCGATTAATGAAAATAAGATTAAACTTGCTAGAATTGTTATACTGAATGGATGATTTAACATTTTGTGTTATGGATCAGCTGCTCTAAATTTGGGATGCTCCCTAACAAGAACTCCAAGGAGTCAAAGAAACAAGCCAAGGTGTTATCTTAGTCACAGCAAAGAACAAGCTTCCAATGTGATTCAGCACACACCACAAAACTCTAATACAAGGGATAATGCAACAAAACCATGTCATGTGTCTAAGAATGTTGCTCCAACAACAACAACAACAACAACCAGTAGCAATAAGAAACAGTGTTTGTCGCCGCAGCCACCCAGGTTGTCTTCGGTTTATCCCCTTTACTACCATGGAAACAACAACATTCATTTGGAAGAGTCCCAACATGGTTCCAAAGCCTCGGATAAATCGAATGCTAACAATTTCGTACCTCCAGTTACGGGTGTTGTGCAGAATCTTATGGCGAATGGCGATCCTGTTCAAACCATGTCGCGCGCTAACAAGTGTGATCTTTCGTTGAGGTTAGGCTTAGGCCCTATGAATAGTACTAGCTTCTAGTTTTTGAAAATTAGTTGAAGGTTCAGGAAATGTGAGATTGGAGTTTTAACTGGATGAATCTATGGCTGTTCTTTGAGAAATTGAGTCTTCTAGACTGATGCTTTTTTTTCTGTTATATGCTTACTTTGTAGGTCCATATTATTAGGAATACTAGTAATTAGTTATGTAAATAGAAACCTCAATCTGAATTTTAGTGGAGGATGAATTGCCAAGTTTTTTTCTTCTTCTAATACTTAGCAAGTATGAGATTTCTGAGATACAAATCTGTCTTAGAAGGAAAATAAAATACAAAGACAGATGAAAATGTCTTTATTCTAAGCTTCTTTTTTCTCTTCTTTCTATATTCGGCTTATTCGCTGTTGAATTAATTTATGTGTACCATTGTACACATCCATACATATCGTTTAGCAACACGGAAAAATATAAACATTAGCACAGAAAAATTTCTATTTCTGTACTAATGGTTACATTTTTCCGTGTTGCTAAACAATGTGTATGAATGTGTACAATGGTACATGTAGTATTACCGTTTTCTGTTAATCCAAAACACAGACAGCAAAACCAAACTTTTTGTGTTTCCTATCTCAAGTTTCTCTGCATTTTGTATGCTACAACAACTACAAAAGGGGCCTTAACTTAATGCCTAATAGCAGAGGAAGTTGTTGTAATGGTGCTATAATGGAAGTCAATCTGCAATTGCCTGTGAAGAAATGGATTTGAAACATTCCCTTTCTTCTCTTCCTTCTCTAGTTGCCTAACTGATATAGCAGCAAGAAACCTCTTGATGAACTCTTTACAACACTCTTTTCCGCGGCAACCCGCCTCGAACCTCGACGAGCCACCCTCCACTAATTGTTGTTTTCTTTCCACTTTTCTATACATAACACTAGACTCATCAAACTTCAATATGAATGCTTGTTGGCACCCTTCATAGAGCCTCTCCCCCAGTGAATCAATGACATAGTAAGCATCTTTTTCTACCTTTAGAACAAAGAAATGGTCATTCCAACTCACTATGTATATTCTTGGCTTGTTATTATCCACCTTGGTTCTAATCTCATCCCAAATTTGGTCAAAGGACATAGCACCTTTCAAGCATTGGAACTTCTCTGGGGAGAAAAACCCTGTATATGATTCTTGTGGAACAACAATGATGGGTCTCAAATTGGCCTCTAGGACTGTCTCAAGGTCAAAATGCTTGTCTGGGAATAGCTTCAAGTAGTAATCACTCTTGCATAGTTTTCTCCATTCAGAGGATCCTATGTTACACACATACAAATACAATTATCAGTATTCAATACAGTATATACAAGATGTAAATAACACAATTCTATAAACAATTCGCCATAAATTTAATAATTTAATTTCTATACATTGTATACCGATAACTTATCGTGTATTGAAACATTAGCAAAAATAAGTAGTTTTTTAAACCATTATTTATATGAATATAATTGAATGACCGTATAAAATTATTTACAATGTGAGTGCATTAAAATTTAATTCTAAATTTAACAAATTTAGATCTTACTTGCAAAATGTCTTAAGATAAATATACAATATAAGACAACAAAAAATACTAGAAACCAAAAAAGTTTTTTTGTAAGTATGTAATAGATATTTACTTTAGTTACTTATTTAAGACAATCTTTATTATCTGCATCAACTTACATTTATACAAACTATCTTTCCAAAAAATATATATATACACGTACAGTATCATTGAGAGACACAACTCAATTTGGAGACAGTAGCATAGTTCTTATAATCAAACAGAACCAGCTGGTCTAACTCTAACTAGGTTAACAAGAAACTGACAGTCCAATTCAAGATAAAGATCGGTTGTCATTGAAAACTGGTCAAAAAACACAGAAAATTTGCCTTTTTTTTTTAACGTCTAATCGATTTAAAATCATAAAAAACAAAATATATTTTATTTTATTTTATTTCATTGAACCCTAGTTAAATTTTGATTAAACTTGTAGTTCATCAATTCAATAACCAATTCGGTTTTTAGAACCTTGTCCAATAGATTTAGAGACCAATACATAGCATCTTTATCTTGTTTCTAACGTTTCAATGTCTTAGTATTTTGATGTTAAAATACTTATGAAACAACTTTAAAAGATGAGTATGTGAAATTTTGAATGATATAAATAAGCGAAAGTAAAGTATTTATGCAAAGTAGATATAATTTATATAGTTGACCTTGTGTGATGAGGTTGTCGAATTGGGACATTGTTGGCATGTTGTTGTTGGAATGGAGCCAGTGTGCTATGAGAGCAACTAACACTGAACAAGCACTGTCACCAGAGGCTTCTTCACTCATTTGATCAAAGGAAGCCAAGAACACGTTTGTTTTCAGCTTTAATTTCCCATCCCTGCTTGAAATCTCTCTGCTTTTCCATCTGCTTGAACTGCAATTCTTCTCTTCATACCGTAAATGTGAAGAAACTTCATGTGATTTCTGCACAGTTCAACATCAACATCAAATTTCTTTAATTAGGGAACACAAAAGTGTGTACCTCTTAGATTCTTCTCTTTATATTCGGTAGTTATGAAGCACGTTGTTTGATCCTTGTATAGTAGAGTTCTAATATAAATAAACGCTCAAATATCTAAATGGACGTGGTCTTAATTTAAACGTTATTTGAATTTTTATCATGTTAACCGTCTATTTATATCAGCATAATATTAACGAATGAATAATGAAAATTGTTTCAAAAGCTAAAGTGAGACATATTTATAAACTTGGGGCTAAATAAAGTTAAAATAAATTTTAGGATATTTTAGCATCAAATTAAAATTTCAATGATTAAATTGAAAATTAACTTTGTTCTAAAATAATTTTTTAAATTTTTTGTATTTTCTAAGAAGAGAGTGTGTTGCCTAATGAAAGTAAGTATTATAGATTATTTATGTATTTTAAAACATGAGAAAGTAAAGTATTTGATTTTAAAATTCTTATACCTTAAGGATGCCATCGAGAGAGACTGAGATTGAAATAGATTTGTGTATTGTATTTGATTTAAAATTAATTAGAGATAGAGAATGAGAGATAGAGATTAAGTTAAGTTGATAGAGTAGAAAAAAGGTTAGTATTAAAAACTTTAATATTGATTGAGGGTATTTAAGTAAAAAAATATTATTAAAGTTTCAATCTCAGTCCTCAGTCTTTCAATCCCCTTCTAAATGGAGGTACGAAAAATACTTAAATTCTAGAGATTAAGACTAAAATTTTAGTTCATTCAATAAATACAATATTGAGTCTTATTCTCCCGGTCTTTGTATCCGAAAACAAACGCACCCTAAGTTTGGTTTTATTTTGTTAGGAAGTTATTTTGCTATTTGTATTTTTTCAAAATTGTTATATTTTGAGATTTTATAAAGGGTTATTTACTGTAAAGTTTAGACACCAATCAAGACGCAAATGAAAGAAAATAAAGAGAGAGGTTTTGACTTGAGAGCTAGTTTTATTAGATTGAGTATTTACCAAAAAAAAAAAAATTAATGAATGATGGTTACATTACATACCGTGAGCGCTCTAGAACGTGTAGCAAGTTGAAATTCTTGTTTGGCTGTGACTGAATTGAATCCCAATCCAGTGAAGCTTCTATTCCGTGACACCCGCGACTCGTTCCTATTCCCTCTTCCATCCAAACGCGTCCTTGTCGCCGATGACTCCATAATAAACCTCTCACTCTCACAACCCCCATTTTTATTACCACCACTTTTACTGAGTCTTGATCCCGAGTTACCATGGTTTTCAATTATTATACTACCACTATTATTACTAGTTCTACTACTCCCACTGCTCGTTGTGGACTCGGACGAGTCGTCCGAGTCAAACACGGGCGAGGGCGATCCATCTGACTCGTACGGACTCGGACTTTGTTCCGTTCCTTTGGGTTTCGGATGTGATAGTCGTTTTACGTTTTTGCCCCTGTTGTTGGTGAAGCTTGTGAGATACTTCACTCTTTCTATGATGGCGTGTCTCTTCTTTGACTCAACCGAGTTTTCAATTGGTCTTGATGAGTCATCATCAGAATTCTTCACCCTCGTTAGCTTTATTGAGACCTACCAAAAGTCATTCATTCCAATTAAATATAACTAATATAATTCAGCGAAATAATTGACAAATTCTTCCATCAAATTAAATAACTTTTTATGTTTTTCATTTTTATGGGATGAAAATAGAGTTTAATTTTAGAATTTAATTTTCGTAGACCGTTAAGTATAAAAGAGTTTTATATATATATTCAAATATTATTATATCATCAAAAGTAATTAATTTTCAAACTCACTACTTCTAAGGTCATATAAAAGTATGAATCTGATTGGACGACTATATAAAATTTTTTACATTGTTAGTGCATCAAAATTAAACTTTAGTTTTAGTGTATCATTGATAACGTTAAAAATTTTAATTTTAGACAATTATTTAATTAAATTTTAAAATAATAAATTTAAAAATTAGTTATATTTAATGATATGTTAATATATGATTGATTAGTTGTATAAAATTCTTTTACATGCATGAAATTACGTTACAAAAATATTATTTTCATTAAATATATATATATATATATATATATATATATTTTGTTTAAATTATTTTTAATATATATTTTAAATTAATAATTAATTTGATAACTATTTTTTTTTATGTAGAACTAGGCAACTAGCATAACTTATTAAGTTAACCATATATGTAAACATCAACTTCTCTGTTTACAGTTTTACTCCTTCAATTTTTATCGGTCACTATCGAGATCAATATATAAAATTTTAGTGTTGAAAGGGGCACGGCAAAAAATAATGAAGTGAGAATCAATAATAGAAAATGATTCTGGTTAGTGTAATTTGTTTTTGACGAGATCAAAAGTCATGATTATTGCTCATTTCGTCGTCGTGAAAATTAAGTTCATGCCAATAGATTTGCACCTTCCTTTGTTGACACGCGCGTTTATTGCAACGCAAACATACAAAATTTTGATAAAAATATAAACTCTTAAAATTTATTATGCATTTAGCTCATTAAAAATATAAAAACTTTTCATTTTTACATTCCTAATAATTATATATCCTTAAAGTTAAAACACTCTTTATCAATAATAATAATAATAATAATAATAATAATAATAATAAAGATTTTGTTAATATGTGTCCTAAAATCATATTATATTATTATTAATAGAAGTTGTTAAACATTTAATTTAATAAATTAAAAACTTAAGTTTTGTATGTTTTGTATAGATAATTCATTTCTTAGCATTATTAACATACGTCTTTAAAATACATGTTAACATAATAATAATAATAATAATAATAATAATAATAATAATAATAATAATACAAGCTTCTTTTTTTTTTAAGAATCAGAAAACTTTATTTGGAAGAATATTTGGAGAGAAATGATGTAGCGATGAACGTTATGCAATTAATGATTTGATGCAACAGCATAGGACATAACTCATTTGTTTTCATGAGGTTGTAACCTAAATAGATGGACAAAATTATTACTAGATTTTTTAGACAATTTTTATTAATAAATAAATTGATTTTTCTGTTCAACGTTTAAAAATTATTTTAAAATTATCTTTCACTTAAAAAAAATTGAAACAAAATAAATTTTCTTGGCTTTCCATTTCTTTGCTTGTGCTTATTTATTGGGATTGATCAATATAGTGATTAAGCGTTACATACTTATGGTTAAGTATCCTAAGTTAATTTTGATAGGCTTAATATGGTATAAAATGTTTCGCTAGATTATTCAATTAGATTTATATATACGTTTAGATAAATTTTTAATTATAGTTTTTTTATGACAATTTTTAATAGTGATTTAAGAATTAGCTAATTTTTTTAATATAAAAATACATAATTAATTATTTATGTAAATTTTGTTTACACTAACAATATCCGAAAAGTTTATTTATAATTATATAATATATTTTGTTAACATATATTCTAAAATCAAATCTTAAAATATTATGAATAAAATATTTTACTAATTTTTTTTTAAAAAGTAAATGTTTCATATTTGTAATATATTAAATATATAAAAAGCTTTAAAAAAATTAATATTATACTCCTAACATGTGCCCCTTACTAAATCCTTATATAATTTTTTTTTTGGTGTTTTTATATAATTAATCTAACTATAATAACGTTGCTATATAAATATAAATAAAATAAAATAAAATAAGTTCATAGAACTAGAAAGTACTAGAAAAGGAGGAAAATGAACATCGGAACGTACCGAAAGGGAGGCTTCCATTAATAATCCATTGACCCTCAATTTGATCGGAAGCTTTCTTTGAAGATTCCGATGAGAACAAGAATTGGACTCCGTCTTCTTCATCATCATCTCCTCCGCCACGTCAACCATCGTCGAAGCTTTTCCGACCACCGCCATCTCGCCGTCAGATTCTCCCACTACACCCTCTCCCTGCATTTCATAATTAATTCTCCTAATTACACATCAATTAAGATAATAATTGCACAATAATTATAAAAATAAAAAAAACAAGACTAGGATTGGAGTTGTTACGTATAAGACATGAAAATCAAATGTGATTTCTAAGGAGCTATTTTGTTTGAGGACAAGATGGTAATTGGAGAGGTCACGTGCGTCCCACGTGAATGAAGGCGCCTTAGCACTCAGGAATCTTGTAGCGGGAGTGGTGTGATTGCATCGTGAGTTTGGATTCCGATGAAACGGAATCTTTAGGAGTGATGACAAAGGTTTAGACGATGACGACGACAGCGGCGACGACGAAGAAGAATTAGGAGGGTTTGGTTTCTTGGTAGAGTACGATGATGAAATAATCTGAACAGCAACCTTGTCATTTGCGGCGGTTAAAACTCCGCGGCCACTGGCTCCGAAGAGTCCTATGTCAAGCTTCAATTGATTCAGTTTCACTGTGTAGTTCTTCTTCTTTTCCTTCTTGATGTTGATATGGTTTTGACTCAACAACTTCATCTTCTTGATTTTTTCTGTTTTTCCTTTAGTGACTGAATTTCTTCTACTTGTTATTGTTGGATCAGATGAAGAAACAATGAGGCATGGGGGTGTTTAGTAGAGAGAGAAGAGAGGAATAGACAAAAACATTCCAACGAGTGTGAATTTGGCCACTGATAACTACTTTCTATATTCTAGTTAACTTAATTATTATAATAATAAATTATGTTTGATAAATGAATAGATTTTTTTTATAACGAGTGACCAACAATCAACATCAACCAACAAATTAAATTAGATATTTTATTTTTTTATGTTTCAGATATTTTATTTTTGAGTTTCGGATATTCTACTTTTAAAATTGGTTGTGATTACTTTAGATTTTAAATATTTTATAACTTTTATTATAAATATTCTATAAATAATAATTTTAAATTTTTTTAATTAATTTATTAATTATAAAATTATTAATTATTTATATTTTTTTTTTATTTTAATTTGAGGTCAGGAGAATAAGTCACTTCTTTTCCAAATTTCCGTGTGAGAGGACTTCTTCGGTCTACACGTTTTATCGTTTCACACATTATTTTGCTTTCCCTTTATTTATTTTAACATGTATATAATCTAATATTATTACCTATTTAGACTACTTCAAATAATGTCATGGAATCGTATATTATTCACTGTTTTTTTTTTCTTCCTATCATGAACTAGTATTTTTATATTTTACGATAAAATAAAGTTATAAAAAAAATGAAAATAAATCGTATAGAAAGTTATTGAATCACTTATTCTTTATTGGTCAATTCATAATAATTTATGGTAAATTATATTTTTTGTTGATAGACAAATATATTCACAGATTAATTTTATAAGTATGCTAGTATACAAAAAAAAAAAAACCCATCTACTAAAGCAATTATCTGTGTATAATATAAAAATATTAAAATATAAAATATACATAAAAATAAATAAATTCAAAAACACATAAAGTTACGGATGATATTATTTTTTATATATATATAGTAATTTTTTGAACTTTGTATTTATTATTTTCTTATAATATTTTTCTCTCTTATTCCAAATCCTTATGTTTGCCTTCATTTATAGCAAACAAATTATTTCTGCACTTCATCAATTCACTATTAATTAACAAATAGACAAACTTCTAACTTTTTTTTTTCAATATAACCTAACTAATTAATAAGAATTTAACAAAACAAACTAATTCAGATGATGTTGATTTATTAGGTATACAATGTATGGTACGAAATTTGATTTTTCAACCAAATAGGTAAATAATATCAACTTCAAATTTATTGGGCTACCGTGGGGAGCAAAATCGTCTCAAAACCTTAAAGTGTCAAGTAAATGAATCTCTCATCTTATAAACTTCTCACTTCTCTTTATTTTCTTTAATGTGGGACTAATTTTAGTGTCCACTAACATTTGAACCTCAACAAAATTAGATTGAGAGTTGAGCGTGGTAAGATGGCTAGAGGGGACATCCGGTTGAGAAAAACTTTTTTTTTTTTTTACATGTAAAGCATAATAGTTGAAATCGGATGATAGCACCCTTCTTAAAAAAATGTATTAATTCGACTTGAAAATGAGCTTTAACTTTTTTGTGGTTGGAAAAGAATAATAATGAAGAATGAAGATGTCTTGAAGAAATGGTGGAAACGATTAACAACCAATCAATAATTAAATGTTAAAATCATGTTATTAGCGTTATATATAATATTGAAAATGACGTCTAGATAAAAATATGTTAATCAATTTTAAAATTAAAAGAAAAAAAAACAAAATTAGTATTTGGCCGCGGTAAAGACACCAACCACCGTTAAATCATTGAAAAATTTAAGTTTTATGATGATTAAGTTAAAACCATTGCTAATCATGTGCAGCATTTTGGTTTAGCGACGGATAGTGCTCAAATCGTCGGAAAACCTCACCAAATTAAAATATCCATTTTAGCAGTTGTTTATTAAGAGCTGTTGCCATATTCATTTATATTTTGACAATTTTTCCTTAACCATAGTTAAACAAATCTAAATTGACAATCCACTTTAGAATTGCCGCAAAAACCATCGAAATATCCCATTTAACTATGGTTGGCATAAATCGCCACGAAAAATCACCCATGCCGGATTTGATGTAGTGTCACAAAATTAGAAATTTGCTTGAGGTCCCCAATAATAATTAACTATCCTCTAGAAGAATTAACATGTCAACGTAACCAAAAGAAAAGAAAAAGAAAAAGAAAAAGAAATAATGAAACCAGAGAAATGAATTGATTTCATCAACTAAGCAAGTCGGAATTGTGTGTGACGAGTAATAGTGGTTAATTAATAGTCATTCACAATTCACACAATAACCACGTGAAGTGCACAGATGACTTATCAATTTTTCTCTTAACCCATAGTTTTTTTATGTTAATCCTACCTTTATTTTTTTCTCCTCCATAAGAAGAAGATAATGTATATTTAGTCAATTAATTTCTTCTTGTTAATTTCATTATAAAATTGTTAGTAATATCATATAAACTAGGTATTGACCCGTGCGTTTGCACGGTCATTATAATAACTTAACAACATAGTAAAAAAAATAATCAAATGCAATGAAATAATGCAGCATATTTTAAGCAAATAAAATGATAATATTAAAATATTTTTAAAATTGAGCAATTAAATTAATGAGCTTTAAAATATAATTAAATGAAATAAATTTGAATATTATGTTGCCAATAACATTTCTAAGAAAATTTACAAATTCAGAATATAAATTAAAAAATTGAAAAATACTAACACTACTATAATGAAATTCTATATATATAAAAATACGATACTTTCTGATGTTTAATGTTTATAACATTTATCTCAAACACATTCAACTATTTAAGTCTTCCAATATGTTGAAAAGGTTGCAGACACATGAGAAAAGTTTTAAAAAAATGTCATGACAGTAGAAATAATAAAAATTACATTTTAAATAAGCAATTAATGATAATAGACTAAGCATGACTCAAAAATAACTAACAATGCTATACATCTAAAATAATAAGCAAGGTTAGACACTAAAAACCAAATAAATTATTGTGATAAAAAACTTGACTTAGTCATGACAATAAACTTATTTATTTGAAAAATAAAAAACTACATAACAACTTTTTATTTTAGAAATTTATTAGAAAGCAAGTGACACAAATATAATATTATAATATTAAAAATTAATGCACATGATCATTTCAATTTTCACATATTGTTGTTATCATAGAGGTTTTTTGTTGATCTTTCTACATTTAGAAAATAAAGAGTCTTCATGTTATGTAAATACATCAGCAAGCTTCTATTTGAACTACTCACCAAACGTTATAGATCTTTTCGAATGGCATAGTTATAAGTTGAATCAAGATTTATCATCTCGTAAAATTTAAAAATTCTCCTCTTAAAATTAATAATTTATTACCAATATATTTGTGTTGAAATATTCTGCTATGTGCTAGCAATATAATTATAAAGATAAGTAATAAAGCATATTTTTCAAGCCATAAATATTGAGATTATAGATGAAGACGAAATCTTTACTATGTAGAAATATGCATGTTAATGAAAATGAAAAAAAAAAGTAACAAATGTCTTTACAGTGTAGCAAAAAAGCAAAAAAAAAAAAAAAGATTAAAATTTAGAAAGAACGAAAGCAAGCTAGTTAAAAATTAAGATTTTTATACAACAACATTACTAAGAATATTAAATGAACAAAAAGAAGTGAAGTTAAGTTAGTCCTCATAATAACTACATAATTCTGATTTAGTTGTCCACTCTCATTCTATGTTATGATTTAAATAAAAAAATAATATATTCTTTTGGAGTATATATTCTAATATTTTTTTAACATTTCTATTTTTTTTTTTTGTCAGACTCTATTGTATGATTTAAACACCAAAAAGATATTATTTAGCATGTGAGATTGAATAAATTGATTTATGTTTTTTTAATAATTTTATTTATATATCAAAATTAATCACTAAAATTAAAATATATATTAAAATATAAAATACACACTAAAAATGAATTAAACTATATATATTATACACTAATAGCTAAATTTGGTGGCTAATTTTAGTATAAGCAAAATATATATATATATATATATATATATATATATATATATTTTACCATGAATTAATTTATGATTACAAATAAGTTTATTATAGTTAGGCCCAATACTTTATTTTGTTTTGCAATAAAATAATTAAGCTGGCTTGATTTGGCATTAAGCTAAATTTTGTGAATAACTCTTGACCCATTAAATAATTATTATGAGCCTATGTAAGATCAAAAAATTTTAATTTAATTAATTTAAAAATTAAACAAATATGAAACTATAAACAATGGTTTTGAAAATTGGACCACATCTTCTTAATTGATGTTTAAAACTCGCTAAGACATAAATCGTGTAACAACCGTTGAACCGGCCAAAAAAAAAAAATCAGACCGAACTGAGATCCAATCGGTTTTCACTCCAACCCTAATTTGAGAAAAGAAAACTGAAACACTGCGCAGCCGCCTTGGTTTCTTCCTCATTGTCTCACTGTCCAAAAGTCCAAAACTGAACCCTAACCCAGCAGCCTCTAATCTCCCGTTCGTCACCGCCGCACCTCCATCGCCGCCAGAGCTTTGCGTTTTCGCCGGAGGCCTCGCATCTGTCTCGCTCGTCGTCGTTTGTTGTGCATCTCCCATCACCGTTCGTTGTGTTCTGCACATTCCTCAGCTCTGCATCTCCGTCGTCCGCCTCTGCGTTGTCGTCGTCTGCCTCTCCCAGTTGCGTCGCTGTCCTTGTCTGAAGGTAGGATCCTGCTGGGTTGCTGCTGCTTCATTTTATTTGTTTTTTTCTCTCATCAAATATCAAATAGAAATGACGGTTTCCGATTTGTTATCAAAGTGCTTTTTCTTATCAAAATGCTTGTTCTTCTTTTTATTTTATTTTTAAATTAAATTGGGAT
>JASCZI010271875.1:207309-233528 GCA_036250425.1 Stylosanthes scabra
ATTTTGTGTAGAAAAATATTTTAAATTGAGAAATAAATCATTATTGAATTTATATTTTTATCACATGTATGCTTTAATATCTTAATTTAAAAATAATTAAACACTTATTTTTCACTTTACTAATTTTTCAACCCATAAATACTTATTTGTTTAGGCCTTTAGGGTTGTACTACCAAATACCTTAATATTATTTACATTGAAAATTTTAGAACTTCTCCTTAAAAAATACATTTTACATGAATTAAAAATAAAAAATTTTGGCTATTTAAATTAAAACTTTTTATATTTATCAACTTAACAATTACTTTTATAACTTAAGAGAAATTACTATTTATAGGCTTCAATTCATTGTTGTAATTATCAATTAAAGTGAGTAACATCAAATATGTAATAACTTTAGCTTAGATGCTAAATGTACGGCTAACACAAGACTTATTCATAATGAAGCCAGTAAAAAATAAACATGGAAGCAGGAGTGATAAGATTAAGTAATTGACAAGCTATAGAATGAAAATGTCACATTTGCCCTTTCTTCATTGGACAATGCTTCACCTTTTTTTTTTGTATTTGCATTATGGCGTGTCACTTATATAGTTCTACTACTTGTCAGTCACTAACCATAAAAGCAACCCAGAAACAAGGAAAGTGAAGATGCATTGAATTTTGTGCATGCAAATTAAACCCTTCATCCTTATTATTAATTCCTCTCAACAACCCTATTCATAAGTTTTCTTTGGCTAAGGTTTCTTAGAGAGGGGAATTTTTTTAAAAAATATGAAAATCAAAGAAGTTGTTGTTGTTGTTCATCGTCTTGTGCTGTTTTTCTTTGCCTTTGGATTGGCACTTTCAGCCTCTGAGTCCCAAACTATTCCTCATGCTGCAGATGGTTCTTTCAGTGTTGGCTATATCCAGGTAATTAACTGGTTTTTCATGGAACCCAATAAAATTAAAATAATAAAGATAATTTTTTGTAGGAAAAATATAATTTTTATTATGAAAAAACAAGAAAGGAAGAATCTTGAAGCTTTATTTAATTTTTTTGCTTATTTCTTATGTATTAATTATATATGTTGTTTATTCTTATGTGTGTGTGTTTAATAGATGAGGAATGCAAAGAATTGTTCTTACTCGGTTACAATAGATACAAGTTGTTCTTCGCCAAAGGTTACTACAGATCAGATTAGTATTGTCTTTGGAGATGCTCATGGCAACCAGGTTTTTTTTTTTTTTTCCTTCCCCTTCATTTTTGTGTTTTTGCAAATATATAATTTATTTTAATCTGCTCTTAAGATTGGGTTTTTATTAAGATATTGTTATATATATAGCTTTAGAAGGTATAATAAGGTAGAAAAAACAGAAATTGAACCCTGAATCATGGGTATTCAGGGTTATATGTTGTTCATTATATGCTAACTTTACTAATTTGTTTGATTTTGGAGAAGAAAAATGTGATGAGGTTATAGCAATGTTTCTGAATAATGCAAACTCAATTACTAAAGAAAAATATGTTTACTTTTTAAACATTAGATATATAATCATTCGTTTATGGTGTTCTTGACTTAAATTTTTAGAATAATTAGTTTCATGACATGGTATTAGAGCTTGTGACCAAAAAATTTAGGGTGTGTTTGATTTGCGTTTTCATTTTCTGTTTTCATTTTCAGTGTTTTCTGTTTTCTGGATTTTGTGAAGGAAAAAGTGAAAACAGCAGAAAACATGATTTTATTGTTTTTACTGTTTTCATTTTTTCCTTTACAAAATCTAGAAAACAGAAAACATTGAAAATAAAAACAGAAAATGAAAACGCAAACCAAACACACTCTTAGAATTCTATACTTTTTGTTCATAAATAAAAAAGTTTAAATTTTGCACAAGACAAACTAAAAAAAAAGAAAGAAATTTACACCCAGGTCATATTTTAACATTTTAAGTCCAAAAGAAATTCCTTCTGGAATAAGTGATTTTAGGATGGTTGAGTGGGTTGGAAGGTCTTAAGAAATAGGAACTGTGGATAGAAGCATGCTTCTGAAACTGAAACTATTGATGTACCTAACTTACACCACTATTGCTCACTTTTGGCAGAAAAAGTGGTGAGTTTCCTCTGTTTTTTGGTAGGGTAGACTAATGCAATGAAATATATTTTTTAATTTTCTAACATTAAACTCTTTATAAACTTCATTCACACTCATCCTTTCACTTGTGTATCTTGGTAACGGTAACACTACATGTGCATGTATATATCTTAATAAAAGTTGTGATTCAAATTTTCTATTAGACTTTGTTATTTTTGTTTCTGTGTTTGACGCGTGGAACTATTAGGTGTGAAAACACATGGATAGATGTATAAATGTGTGCACACCTAAATTTATTTATAACTCCACTTTAACTTCAACATTTTGTTTTCCATCTTTAGATTGAGTATGATATCAATAAACACCTATGAATATTGATTAATGAGTAATTAGTTGGGAATAAGTCATCTACACTAGATTAATGAGTGATTTGGTAGCTAGTTATGATATTTGTTTTTCAATTTTTGATGATGTTTTTTGGATCAGGTGTTTGCACCAAGATTGGATGGTAATCATCCAATATCAAAGACATTTGGACAATGTGCCTCAGACAGATTTCATAGAGAAGGTCCATGCACACATAAAATTTGTTTTGCATACCTAAGAAGATTGGGTCCCAATTTTAAGGGATGGAAGCCTCAAACTGTTCAAATATATTCACACAACTTAGATCAACAAGTTGCTTTCAATTTCAACACTTTCATTCCCAATAACACTTGGTATGGTTATAATTTTTGCGAATCGCCGCCTCCGCCTCCTTCTCTGCCTCCTCCGCTGCCTTCTCCTGCGCCACATCCTCATCCTCCTCATGAGGATTCTCCTCCACCACCACATCATGATGAGCCTCCTCCTCCACATCATGATGAGCCTTCTCCTCCACCTCCACATCATCATTCTCCCCCGCCTCCGTCACCACCACCTCCACATTATCACTCTCCGCCACCACCATCACCTCCACCTCCTTCTCATCCTCCTCCACCACCACCATCACCTCCTCCCCCATCTCCTTCACCTCCACCACCACCACCATCACCGTCACCGCCTCCCCCTCCACCACCATCTCCTCCACCTTCTTCCTCAAACCATTTGTCCAATCAAAATTGGATCATATACTTGGTTGTTGGACTTGTTCTTAGTATAATTTGGATGTAGCTAGTTAGTATAACTTAAATTTAATGTACTTTGAATCTGTTCCATGATGAGACCATGAATTTATGTTTCTTTAATTTGTAGCAACGGAACTCAATTTATAATCTAGGATGATGTAGGGACACCATATCTATATAAATGTTGTACGGATATATGAAATCTTTGAAGTGGAAAAAATAAAATAAAATAAAATTAGGTAGCTGAGGTAAGTCACACAAATGCATGTGCGGCGGTTTTCAAGTGTTGCAACTTTGCAACCAACCCTTAAAATCAATTCTTGAACCTTATGATTTTGATGATTTACCCACCATTATTTATTCAAACACATTATTCTACACTGGATCAAGAATTCAAGATACAATAAGAAATTTGATCACTAAGATTATTTATAAATATTTTGTTGCTCATATCTTGAATCTAGCATCATTTATTTTGTAAGAATAAAATATTTATCAACTTAGAGATGGTGGTAGGTGAGACTTGAGAGCATTGATGAGAGGATCAGACAGAGCTCCAAATAAAGGGAGTTTGCTTCATAAAAAAGGAAAAAGAATGAATGAATTAATAAATAATAATAATAAACAAATTAAAATACAAGAACTTGTAGAGAATCTGGGAAATCGTAGCCATCCCATTCCAGTCAATGAGGCTGCTACACATGCAATGGCAATGCATTCATGTGTCATTTTGTGAAGCAATTTCATTCTTCTTAAATTCTAACTCCTAAAACATTGGCAACACGTGTATATATATATATAGTTTATGCGTCTCTACTCTTTCAAATTATTGCTGTTTAATTAACTTAATTGTCTCCCTGCTTCTTTAATTTTCTGTAAGTGATATACATGAAATTCAGTTTAATTTATAAGATAGAAGAAACCAGGAGTTGGACCCTCATATAGCAAGTATGCAGTAATTTATAATATATAAAAAGTTTTCAATTTAATTTGCCGGAAAATATTATTAGAGATCAACATTTTAGGAAGGTTTTGAGAAACAATATAGTGATTGGTTCAATTATTTAAAAGTCCGACAGAGATCAGATTGTGGTCGAACCGATTTACTTAAATATATAATAAAAAATTAAAATATAATATAAAATTATTTAAAATATAATAATTTAATTTTTTATATAAAAATTATTTTTCATTGAAAGTCAATTCGATTTTATCGGTTCATCAATTTTTCATCAATTTAACCAATTTTTGATTGATCTTCTATCAATCGATTTTTACCCTTGAATTGGATAAAAAAGGGATCAATTCCCAATACTCCAGCCGAACCACCCGGTCCGATCTGATTCTCATAACACTACATTTTAGTATTTAAAGTAGAAAGTTAGTGAATATTTGTTAAAAAGAAATTATACGTTTTCTATTTGTCTATTTTCCTCTAATGAGTTACTCATTAGTTCACCCCAATAATCTTCTAAATGCAAATATTAGAAATATTATTATTTAATTATTTTTTTATCTACTTAAAATTTTTAGAGAAATAAATTTATGAAAATAAATTAGGCAATAATATAGTAACTCTAGATAGTAGGTTTAATTAAAGAAGTGACTTTATATTAAAAAAAATATTATTTATAGACCTTAATCTTAATGTGTTCAAGGCTAACCCTAGATATCATCATCAAAGATGGGATATTAAACAATATAGTAACTTCATCTCTAAACGGACTAACCCTAGATTTTAACTCTCTCAATCCTCACCTAACAACTTAGACAAGCATATAGATATTAGTGCAATTTTATTTTACTCTAATCAGATATATAGTAGTACAAAATTTGTCATGGATTTCGATGTCCAATACCCAATAGTATCATACTATTATTAATTTTTTTTCGTTTTTATATTATTTAGTATTTTACGGTCCCCCATATATAAAGCAATATTAAATAAATAATAAGACTCGTGAAACACACGGAAGTAAAAGTCCAGTTAAAAATAAACATTGAGCACAAGTGGAGAGTGACAAGCTATGAGAGTAGATTGCCACATTTGCCCTTTGTTCATTGGACAATGCTATTATGGCGTGTAGCTTTATATATACCATGCTTTGGCACCAAGCTTGTTCAAAAGCAACAACACATATAGCTTGATATTTTTTCTTTCTTTCTTTCTTTAGCTTAGTTTCTGAAAGATGAAGAATATCAAAGAGGTTGTTTTTCCTCTTAGTGTTCTTGTGCTTTGCTATGCCTATTTTGGATTGGCCGTTTCAGTTTTAGAGCACAAGAATGTTACTCTGCATCCTCATGTAGCTAATGATTCCTTCAGTGTTGGCTATATCCAAGTAATTAACTTCTTGCTCTCTTTAAATTATTTTCTTTAATTAGTTTGTTGAAACCGTTTTTATTATGCGTGATATATATGAGTTTATTTTAATTAATTAATTAATTTTCTATTTTTGTTTGAATAATAGATGAAGAGTGCAGAGAACTGTTCTTACTTGGTGGCTATAAGCACAAGTTGTTCTTCACCTAAGATTAATACTGATGAGATCAGTATTGTTTTTGGTGATGCTCAAGGCAATCAGGTACTTTTCTTTTCCACTTCAAAACATATGATTTATGTTAATCACTTAATCTTGTCAAGATTGGATTTGTGTTGAAATATAATAATATTAAGAAAGTACAACCAACTACTACCAATTTTTTTTTTAACGGTCACTGCTGTTGGTATATGCCGAAAGAAGTTAGATATCGTTTTAAATATAATTTGGAATAATTAAAATTAACGGCTAAAAACATAGTCATTCACTACTTGAGCTCTGCTATAATATATAACCTTATTATATTTAGTTGAAATTACTCAAATTAGTGAAACTTCAATTATGAATAAAAGATTATTATTATTACCAGGTATATGCACCAAAATTGGGTGACAGAATTTCAAAGACATTTGAGCAATGTTCCTCGGACACATTCCAAATAGATGGTCCATGCACTTCTCAAATATGCTTTGCATACCTCCGTAGATCTGGTTCTAAAACCAATGGATGGGAGCCTGAGACCGTTAAAATCTTCACCTACAACACTGAACCCGTTACTTTCACTTTTGACACCCCCATCCCCAATGACGAATGGTACGGCTACAATTTCTGCGAGGTTCCGCCGCCACCGTCGCCGCCTCAACCTCATCCTCCTTCTCCTCCTACTCCTTCCTCTTCAAACCCTCTATACACCTTCAACAGCCTCATATATGCTGTTCTAGGAGTTGTTCTTAGTTATATTTGGATGTAACAACTTTATAATATTTTGCATCATGCTATAACTATATGTATTAATTCCATGGCTGTTAATTATTTCCTTGTGGCCATGGGATTTAATTAGGTAACTAAATTTGTGATGATTCACTTTGTGGTGGGCAAAGTCGGTTATTATTATTGTGCGTGGCTTTGCATTTCTAGTTAGAACTTTTGGTGTTTGAAGAAGGACTAATAATAATGTTTTGAGTTTGATGCTTTGCTTATCCCAAAAAAAAAAAGTTTGATGTTTTGAATAAGTTAGGGCCACTTCTCTGTTTTGATTTTTGAAGACATTTGATATTATTATATTTCTTGATCATATAATAATATACAATAGTGTGTAATTATTATTATTATTATTATTATTATTATTATTTTATAGTATCTGATAGATATTTTAGTTTGCTCGGCACGTGAAAGGCCAAATATAATAGCATCAATTAAGGAATATCAAGAATTTGCGTCAAGACAAAAGAATAGATTAAAAGGCATGGAATATATAAAATTGTAAAATTGTTTAATGGTGATAGAAATTTCCAGAAATCAAGCATCACTTTATCATCCTCTTATAGTAACCACAGGATAGTGCTACGTTAACGGATGATGATTTATTTTAATGCATGGGAAAGTTTTCAGGTTTGAAAAATAAGGTAAATTGACTGCTGATATTGATTTTTATGATATTTATTATTTGGTGGATTAAAAAAGGTGAAGGTAAGGTAGATAAAGTGTATGTGTTACTTGTTGACATGTTCAAAGAGGACTAGAGCACTTCATAGCTCATAGATTACGATTATCATCAATGCCCATAAATTCGCGGTTGGTTGCGTTCAACATTTTATAGTGACGCTATTAATTACTTTTGGCGCTTTTTTTTCGTGACTAAAGAAACCAACAACTCAATTTATTACTAAAATGATAAAGTCAATCACTAAAAATTTATTTTAGGTTAAACTATTCCCGTGTAATATCTAATTTTATCAATTTTTAATTAAATTTATATATTTATATATGATATCTAATTTTTAATTAGATTCCTTGGTGAATACGTGACAAAAAAATAAATTTAACGAAATATTTTTTTATGTAGTAAAATATTTCATTAAATTCAATTTTTTACGATAGGGGTTTAATTAGGAAACCGAGATTTAATTGAATATTTATTGAAATTATAAAACATAAAGAATAACTAAATTTTTATTTTAATATAAAATATATAAATAATAATTAATTTTAGTATTTTTTTTTAAGTGCTTTTGTTATATCAAGTTATCAACTGATTGTGTACCTTCGGATTGAGAAGCATCGCTGATATTCTTACAATCACGGTTTAGAAGATAACGTGAAAGCAACCCAAATCGTATGAAATCGTTGCAGTAAAAATTGATAATAATCTTTTGTCACCTTCAAACAAATGGATTCATCAAGTCAATTTTATGGAAATCCCAACCCACGTTATAAGCTTTAGTTACTAGAAAATTCAAGCCATTCACATGATTTTACGCGATTGCCCTCACTCGTGAAATCGACCGATCAATTTCATTCATCAATTTTCTAACCAAAATGAGGCTCGTATGGTCAAGTTTCTTTTAGAGGAGTACTTTTCTTCTTTGATTTGATTAAAATACTAGGTATTGACCCGTGCAACACGGTCATTATAATAACTTAACAATATAGTAAAAAATATAATCAAATGCAATAAAATAATGCAGCATATTTAAGCAAATAAAATGATAATATTAAAATATTTTTAAAATTGAGCAATTAATTTAATGAGCTTTAAAATATAATTAGATGAAATAAATTTGAATATTATACTGCCAATAACATTTCTAAAAAAATTTACAAATTCAGAATATAAATTAAAAAATTGAAAAATACTAACACTGCTATAATGAAATTCTATATATATAAAAATATGATACTTTCTGATGTTTAATGTTTATAACATTTATCTCAAACACATTCAACTATTTAAGTCTTTCAATATGTTGAAAAGGTTGCAAACACATGAGCAAAGTTTTAAAAAAATGTCATGACAGTAGAAATAATAAAAATTATATTTTAAATAACCAATTAATGATAATAGACTAAGCATGACTCAAAAATAACTAATAATGCTATACATCTAAAACAATAAGCAAGGCTAGACACTAAAAACCAAATAAATTATTGTGATAAAAAACTTGACTTAGTCATGACAATAAACTCATTGATTTGAAAAATAAAAACTACATAGCAACTTTTTACTTTAGAAATTTATCACAAAGCAAGTGACACAAATATAATATTATAATATTAAAAATTAATGCACATGATCATTTTAATTTTCACATATTGTTGTTATCATAGAAGTTCCTTCTTAATCTTTCTACGTTTAGAAAATGAATATGTAAATACATCAGCAAGCTTCTACTTAAACTACTCACCAGATGTTATAGATCTTTTCGAATGGCATAATTATAAGTTGAATCAAGATTTATCATCTCGTAAAATTTGAAAATTCTCCTCTTAAAATTAATAATTTATTACCAATATATTTGTGTTGAAATATTCTGCTATGTGCTAGCAATATAATTATAAAGATAAGTAATAAAGCATATTTTTCAAGCCATAAATATTGAGATTATAGATAAAGACGAAACCTTTACTATGTAGAAATATGCATGTTAATGAAAATGAAAAAAAAAAGTAACAAATGTCTTTACAGTGTAGCAAAAAAGCAGAAAAAAAGAAAGATTAAAATTTAGAAAGAACGAAAGCAAGCTAGTTAAAAATTAAGATTTTTATACAACAACATTACTAAGAATATTAAAGGAACAAAAAGAAGTGAAGTTAAGTTAGTTCTCATAATAACTACACAATTTTGATTTAGTTGTCCACTCTCATTCTATGTTGTGATCTAAATAAAAAAAATAATATATTCTTTTGGAGTATATATTCTAACATTTTTTTAACATCTCTATTTTTTTTTCGGTCAGATTCTGTTGTATGATCTAAATACCAAAAAGATATTATTTAGCATGTGAGATTGAATAAATTGATTTATGTTTTTTTTTAATAATTTTATTTGTATATCAAAATTAATCACTAAAATTAAAATATATATTAAAATATAAAATACACACTAAAAATAATTAAATTATATATATTATACACTTATAGCTAAATTTGGTGGCTAATTTTAGTATACGCATAATTAATATATATATATATATTTTACCATGAATTAATTTATGATTACAAATAAGTTTATTATAGTTAGGCCCAATACTTTATTTTGTTTTGCAATAAAATAATTAAGCTGGCTTGATTTGGCATTAAGCTAAATTTTGTTAATAACTCTTGACCCATTAAATAATTATTATGAGCCTATGTAAGATCAAAAAATTTTAATTTAATTAATTTAAAAATTAAACAAATATGAAGCTATAAACAATGGTTCTGAAAATTGGACCACATCGTCTGAATTGATGTTTAAAACCCGCTAAGACATAAATCGTGTAACAACCGTTGAACCGGCCAAAAACCAAGAAGTCAGACCGAACTGAGACCCAGCCGGTTTTCACTCTAACCCTAATTTGAGAAAAGAAAACTGAAACACTGCGCATCCGCCTTGGTTTCTTCCTCATTGTCTCACTCTCACATCTCACCGTCCAAAAGTCCAAAATTGAACCCTAACCCAGCAGCCTCTAATCTCCCGTTCGTCACCGCCGCACCTCCATCGCCGCCGGAGCTTTGCGTTTTCGCGCGGAGGCCTCGCATCTGTCTCGCTCGTCGTTGTTTGTTGTGCATCTCCCATCACCGTTCGTTGTGTTCTGCGCATTCATCAGCTCTGCATCTCCGTCGTCCGCCTCTGCGTTGTCGTCGTCTGCCTCCCCAGCTGCGTCGCTGTCCTTGTCTGAAGGTAGGATCCTGCTGGGTTGCTGCTGCTTCATTTTATTTGTTTTTTTCTCTTATCAAATATCAAATAGAAATGACGGTTTCCGATTTGTTATCAAAGTGCTTTTTCTTATCAAAATGCTTGTTCTTCTTTTTATTTTATTTTTAAATTAAATTGGGATGAGATTTGAGAATGACTCACTGTTGCCTTCTTGTTGTGGCTGCTTGTTCTTCTTTTTATCTTATTTGCTTCTAAATTAAATTTTCGTTGCTTATTCTTCTTCTTCTTAGGTATTATTGCTGACTTAGGGTTTGAACTTTTATTTTTGTTCTTATTAAATCTGATTTTTTAATTTAGGATGTCAGTGTTTCGATCCTGGAAGTCACCTTGTTACTAATGAGACTAAAGGAAATGAAGAACTTATTGGAAAGTCAGTGTTGAGTGTTGACTGTGCTTGATGGTATACAAACCCCTGTACTTCCATACAGGGGGACCAAAGTTATTATGGAGTGGGTAGATTGGGTAAGAATTCCGCTCCGAATTCATTTATCTCATTAAACAATTAATTCTCGAACATTAGTGGAGGTTTATTTACTTCAATTTGTCTGAAAATTTGCAGGATTTGAAATATGTGGTCCTGAGCATAAGGTGGGTATGGGTTGTCATTAAATATTTTGGTCAAGAGCATAAGGTGGGTATGGTCAGGATTTGAAACTTTAGTTGTTGCTGCTGCTGAAACATTTGAAGCAATAGGTATCTGCAGATGAATTAGTGAGTGTTGTTAAAAAAATTATGTCTATATCATTCTGGCTTTATTTCTGAATTTTGTGTAAATAAGCAACTTGAAAACACAAACTCTTCTTAGAATACCAGTATATTGAGATCAAAACACAAACTCCTTTTTTTTAAAGATATGCTTTATATAGTACTAAATGTTTCTATGTAGTTTTGTTAGTCAAGTTGCTTCACTAACCTGACTCCAAACCAATTAGAATTTTTTCCCTTGTGATCACAAAATTTAGGACTGTAATTGAAGTTGGAAGATAACATCAATCGAAGATTTTAAATTTTGAAAAATCTAAATTCATAGCTAACATTAAAGATAAAAATACAAACAAATTGATAGTAGAATATGATGAACCTGGTTGTTATGAATATGATTGCCTCGTTATGTCTATCATCCTGGCTTTTGGCTTCATGTTAACTTCTTTTTTTATCTAAAGAAACAGACGTATTCAATAAAAATATAAAGAAAATTTTCACAACAGCCATTGTTGCAAAAAAAAAAGTTTCAATAGCAATTAAATCTTAGCCAATACAATAATAAGTTGATACATTATAGAGCAAAATTGTGCTTATGATTCTGTTCCTTATTCTTTTTCTCTTCTACGGAGCTTTTTTCCTTAAGATTTTGAGATCTACTGAACCATTTGCAGTTACTGAATCTTGTGCAGGTGATCTGCGAAACAACTTCATTTGGAGCAGAGCTTAGATGTTAGATGCTGGGGCGATAGAGGGGAAGAAGCAGAAGTGAAGAGGAGGGGGGCGATGGTCCAGGGAAGATGAGAGAGAATGGCAACAAAGAGAAGGGAGAGGTAGAAGAATACAAAACCTGTTTGGAAAAAAACTCACTCTAACATTTCTAATACAAAGCTAATTTTCTTGTTTTATGAATGTCCATATATGTATTTATAATCGATTCAGTGAGGAATTTAAAATTATAAAATTTTGAAATGTTGGGCGGGGAAGTTAGGCGGAAGTGGATGTGGTTCGTGAGTTGTTATTATTATTATTATTATTATTATTGTTGTTGTTGTTGTTGTTAAACAACTGTATTATTTAATTTTTGTTTGATTTTCATGAAAAAAAAACCGTGCAAAGCACGAGTAGATATTCTTTGGGAGGATGACACGTGTACAAACAGTAAACTGAATTTCCTTCAATTCATGGTATGTATATAGATAGTAGATAGATAGATTATACATTTGTATTTGTATTTTTTAAAGTTAATTTGTGATTTTCAAAGTTAAAAATTTTAATATAACTTTTTATATATATATATATTAATAAATATCTATAAAAATATATTTTTTATATTTATGTATAATAGAATCATTTTAATTTTGAAATAATTTTATCAAAGATAATTTTTGTAAGTTATGCTCATTTATTAGAATTAACTTTTAAAAATATAGCTTTCTAAAGTTGTAGTGATTATGACAGTAAAAATACCTAATTTTTAAATTTATTAATTAAAAAATATCTAAATATATAAAAAATATGAGATGACTAAGTGTATCAAAATCCAAGTCACAAGATAACATTAGAAAGGGTAATACTATAATTTTTTCCGTGTTACTAAATGGTGTGTACAGATATGTACAATGGTATATATAGATTTATTCTAAGTATCCTAGGCGCGTCGAGCCTAGACTAATCCTTTACGTTATCGAGTGTCTCGTATATGCCGCCCGCAAAGTTTGAACCTAAGACTAGACACTTAAGCAACGCAAACAACTTATCACTTATGCTAGAAGAGGTGGTTAACCATGTTCTCAGTTATTTTTTTATAATTTGGGTCCACATGCTATATGATTCTGGAAGCAGGTCAGGTGCTCCAGGGTATATGGTAATTTAATGATTTTACCTATTGATTTCAATTATAAAATAATTTTAAAATATATAAAAATTAAAATCAACGGTTAAGATCATTGAATTACCGTAAACCATAGAGCACATTGACCTATTTCCTATGATTCTAGGCTTCAACCGGAACCTGAATTATTTTTCTTCTACGGGATAGTGTTTTTTTTGGACAATACTGGATACTTTCTTTTATCTCTTTTGATCTGATATTGGGCCCAATTATGGACCAAAAACAAAGTTGGGTTATTATGAAGAAACCCGGTCATGAGGAGGAGTCAAGTGGCAAGGCCCAACAATGTGAACAAAGAATTACAAAAAACGTGGCAAAGAATAACTACCCAACCGTCATTAGTTCTCAGATCTAACGGGTAGCATGCGTTGAGAATAGGGTTTGAAGATCGAAGGGCAGAGAACGCGTCCACCGTGAAACCCTGAAATTCCCTTAAATCCCCGCGAAGCTCGACGCAGCCTCTTCCTCTTTCTTCTCCTGCTTCTGACTGCACTCCTCACTTTCCCATCCTTCCCTTCGAAGCAGGAGAAAATATCTCCCTCTCTCTCCCCACAAATAACACACCTAACCCTCTCTAAACGACACCGTTTCGCCATGCCTTCCCTTCCTCTCTCTAACGCCGCTCCTCTTCCTTCCCCTTCTAAGGACAAAAAACACAAATCCAAAAAGGAAAAGAAAGACACCACCGCAAGCAACAACGACGCCGTCGCTCACCAGCTAAACGACGCCGTTTCTGACGCCAAGAAGAAGAGCTCCAAGAAGAGGAAGAAGGTTTCCTCTGATGAGGATGAGGACGATCAGAAGAGTGACACTAGCTCTGAGCTCGTTGAGCCTCAGAATGATGAAGGCTTGAAATCCAAGGACAAGAAGAAGAGCAAGAAGGAGAAGAACAAGAAGGCTAAGTTGGATATGGATGAGGAAGAGGAGGAGGAAGAGGAGGTTCTCAAGAAGGAGGAGGATCCTAATGCCATTACCAACTTCAGGATCTCTGAGCCTCTTAGGGCAAAGCTTAAGGAGAAGGGAATTGAGTCTCTCTTCCCGATTCAAGCCATGACCTTCGATATCATCCTCGATGGCTCTGATTTGGTTGGTCGTGCTCGTACTGGTCAGGTATATGCCCTTATTCCTCACCTCACAAGCTCTGATCTGTTATTAATATTCTATTTTTGACCTGATTGGTAACGCTTGTTCTTAATTGCATTTGCATGTGTTTGTGTTTGTTTCTGGAGTTTGAGTTTCAATTCAGTTCTGGTAATGTAGGATACAGATGTTAATTAACATATTTGGAATTAATTATTTGGGGAATTGGGTCAGAATTGTGACCTCCTATATGACTATTAAGAGAGGTGAAATGGTTCTGATGGTATGCAATTTGATTTGTGTCTAGAATTGTGTTTTAAACCTTCCTGCTCTTGCATTTACAGGGTAAGACACTGGCTTTTGTGTTGCCCATACTAGAGTCTTTAATCAACGGTCCTGCGAAAGCTTTCAGGAAGACTGGTTTTGGGAGGTCTCCAACTGTCCTTGTTCTTTTACCCACCAGGGAATTGGCAAGTCAGGTATATTATTTATCGTGCAATAGCTGGCTGCAGAAGTAGTTTACGTGCTTTTGTTTGCAGTTTTATTTATGTTGGTTTTTTTCTGTTGTGGATTAGGTGTATGCTGATTTTGAAGTTTATGGTGGAGCAATGGGATTGAGTTCCTGCTGTTTATATGGTGGAGCTCCATACCAGACTCAAGAGAGTAAGCTCAGGAGAGGTGTTGATATTGTTGTTGGTACACCGGGTCGTGTGAAGGTATCCCCTTTATAATATTTGTCGGTTGCATGTAGTGGTTTCACATTTTGCAATGTGGTTTGTAATTACTGCCAATATTGATAGTAGAAGCTTCAGTCTATTAATGGCTGTTTTTTATTTTACATAGGATCATATAGAGAGGCAAAATATCGACCTGAGCCAGGTAAAGTTCCGTGTACTTGATGAGGCTGACGAGATGCTCAGGATGGGTTTTGTTGAAGATGTTGAACTAATTCTAGGTATGTTGCTTGGTTTTTGCCTCTCTGGCCAAGTGTCATTTTCTTAATTGACAATGTATATTATTTGAGGCCATTGATGTTACATGCCAGTGTTTGATTTTTCTCTCCGTAGCTTCCTTCTTTTTTGAGTATAACAATGGTTCCCTACTTGATTTTTCCAGGCAAGGTACAAGATGTTACCAAAGTTCAGACGCTTCTTTTCAGTGCTACATTGCCAGACTGGGTTAAGCATGTATGTTTCTATATCATCATCCTTCGTTCCTATTAATTTTGTTGAAAAATATATTTTTTCCTTATCAGATGTTATTTTGTTGTCAGATTTCTGGGAAATTTCTGAAACCAGATAAGAAAACTGCAGATCTGGTTGGAAACGCAAAAATGAAGGCTAGCACCAGTGTTAGACATATTGTTCTTCCATGTAACGTTTCTGCCAGGGCCCAGCTTATCCCAGACATTATACGCTGTTATAGCAGGTTGTTTTTTTTATCATTCAATTCTGGATTTCTATTCCATTTTTTGAATATTTGGAAGCATTTATTTGACACGTGGTTTTCTCTCAGTGGAGGCCGGACAATTATATTTACTGAGAAAAAGGAGTCTGCTTCTGAGCTTGCCGGGTTGTTGCCTGGAGCAAGAGCTCTACATGGTGATATACAGCAATCACAACGTGAGGTGAGCTGTCAGCTGTTACATTTTATTTTGATGGTGTTTTTGTAGATCTTACCTTGTGGAATGACCCCCTGCTTTTGTATGTTTTTTTTTTATTTATTTTTCTTGGGTTCTGCTTTTGCTATTTTTTCCTCCTCTTAATTTTTCACTGTTATTACAGGTTACACTGTCTGGTTTTAGGTCTGGGAAATTCATGACTCTGGTTGCCACCAATGTGGCCGCCAGGGGTTTAGATATTAATGATGTTCAGTTAATTATCCAGGTATTCTTGATTGATGTCTATACATGTAAAATACATAATACATCATTTTTATGTGTATGTTGATCTGATCTGATATCCTTGCTTATTTTTTATTTAGTGCGAGCCTCCGCGTGATGTAGAAGCCTACATTCATCGATCTGGGCGCACAGGAAGAGCAGGTATTATTGGAATTTTGCTAGTTTTTTTTACTGCTATGTTTGTGCTATTATTGAGCTTGTGGGTTACATTCTGCCTCTGGTTTTTTCAGGTAATACTGGAGTTGCTGTAATGCTTTATGATCCCAGACGTTCAAATGTATCTAAAATAGAAAGGGAATCGGGTGTGAAATTTGAACACATATCTGCCCCCCAGCCTGATGATATTGCCAAAGCCGTTGGTGGAGAAGCTGCTGAGATGATTACCCAAGTGTCTGATAGGTATGGTCTTTGCTAGTAACATGTGTTAACATTTGTTCTCTGCTAATGCTAACATATGTCATGTGCAGTGTGATTCCTGCGTTCAAGTCCGCGGCTGAGGAGCTTTTGAACAACTCTGGTTTATCAGCTGCTGATCTACTTGCTAAAGCTCTTGCCAAGGCTGTGGTGAGTCAGTTATTCCTCTACATTTTTGACATGTATTTTCCTTAAAATTCAGTTTTTAAAATCTGTCAGATCCTTCATCTTCTATATAATTCTTTAATTGAGGTACATATTCTCTCTCTTTTTTATTTGGCAGGGTTTTACTGATATAAAGAAAAGATCACTTCTAACTTCCATGGAAAACTACGTAACACTGCACATTGAGATTGGAAAACCTATGTTCACTCCATCGTGAGTAGTTTACTGCAATGTTTAATTACTTTCATCTTCGAATTAAAATCTAGAAGTTTTATATCCTAGTGGTTAGGTTACTTCAATTTATGGTATAGACTTGATTATTCAGTTGTCAACTTTTTTCAATTATTAATTGGTTTTTTTTTTTGGCATTTTTTGTTCCCTCCTATTTGACATATGGTATTGTGGGTTGGTATCAGCTTTGTATTTGGAATCCTAAGGAGATTCTTGCCCGAGGAGCAGGTTGAGGCAGTGCAGGGTCTAACTCTCACTGCAGATGGAAATGGTGCAGTTTTTGATGTACCGGCCAAGGATTTAGATATTTATCTTACTGGTAAATTTTTGTTAAATTATTTACTTCAGATAGTAGTAAACTTGTAATTGGTAGCGTTTTTCTAATTGCTGTTTTCTGAAGCCTGTCAACACTCAACAAATTGTTATTTGTTGTACCATTCCATAAGCCTAAAAAAAAAGCTATAATATTTTGTTCATGTTTTTAACTCAATCATTTTTGCTCTACAGGTCAGGAGAAAGCTGGTAATGTAAGGCTAGAGGTGTTGAAAACATTACCACGTTTGCAAGAAAGAGAGCAATCAAGAGGGGGCAGATTTGGTGGCGGTCGAGGGTTTAATGATAGAAATGGCGGGAACAGGTTTGGAAGAGGTGGTGGCAGGAATGGTAGATTTGGGCAGAACGATAGGTTTTCGAATGGGAGAGGTAATTTTAACAAAGGTGGAAAGAGATGGTAAAGGAGTTAGGGAGTTGAGTGTTTCCTCTGCTCTGGGTGTTACATGAGCATAACTAATGCAAGAAGGTTTGGTTGAAAGACCAAACAGGATTCAAGTTTATGGATTCACTCTGCCTCCATAGCTCTTTATCCATATGATCTTTTTCCTTATTTGTAATTCACTCCTTCCCAATTTAGTTGGCCGTAACACCCCAGGCTGATTTTTTCTTCATTTGATTTTTCATTTTTCTCAATTTTGATGGCAAGTATAAGAAATGCTTTTATAGTGTAAGGACATTGAACCATGACGTGTTGCTATTTTTTTATTTTAAAGACCATGATATGGCAAAAAAAAGGGGAATATATAATATTTATTTTCTGTCTTCATATTTATCTTTGTTCTTAAACTAGGATATAGGTCGATCTTTAATTAAGGATAAAGCTGAATCCAAGAAAAGCTTTTTCCATTCTTTCTCATCTATCACCTCTACATTCAAGAAAGTCATTACAGTTTACACCCACATCTTACAAGAGATTTAACAACTTCATTTATCACTCTATCAATAATCCTCACTTTTCCTCCATTATTGCTTTTCCTGGAAATAGCTTTAGCAGGTTTTAGGATGTTTGCAGAATAGTGGTTTTGGATGACTTTGGCATGTGCCCACCTGATACACATGGGCATTATGAAACTTTTCATGATTCCAAGAACTTTTGAATAACTCATTTCCAAAAAAAAGGGTTAATATTTGGTAACATATATTTTTGTCCGGGTTTCAAAAATATTGATGATTTTATTTTGTTTCAAAATTTTGTTTTAAGTTTTTGATTTGCATCAAATATATCATTTATAGAATAAATTTTTAAATAAATAAAAAAATTGATATTTACCAAAAAAAAAATTGATGCAAATTGTATAGGACAAAATTGAAACAATAAAATTTACGGGTATTTTTAAAATTTTTCGCAAATTTCAAGACAAAAAATATATTTTTTTTTGTGTCTAACGAGAGGTTCGAATCCAAGGCCTCTTACAATGGGGAGGGTAATGCCATATGAGCTATAGTTGATTGGCAAACAAAAAATATACTATAATCTTGATATTTTATTTGATAGATATCTTGTGAACTCAAAATAATAAAACAAATGCTAAGAGAGAATAACATATTATTAATGTTGCCATGAATGATTTGTTATTTGCAAACCTAGTTTATTTCGATATTAAAGGTTGCTTCATAAATTACATGTCTTTAGTTAAGGATAAACCTCAATTAGCGACCTAAAGCCAAATATAGGAAATACGTTGTAGTTCTTGAAGCCTGCTTTCAAGAAGAGTCTTTTCCAATCTTTCTCATCTCTCTCTTTTCCATCAAGAAGAGTCATTGCTGCTAGATCAGAAAATAGTTTTAATTCCATCACATCATGTTCATCTTCATTTTCATTTATTACTATGTCAATAATAATCACTTTTCCTCCGCCACTTTTGCCTGAAATTGCTTCCTTACATTTTTCTAACACTTGTATGCAATGATCATCACTCCAATTCCCCAGAACCCACTGCATACATACAAAATCATTTTTAATATTCGAAATAATATTAAAATTAAGGAGTAACATTTAGCTCACTACTAAAAGATTTGCGTTATTCTATTTAAACATTAAAATTAATTATTAAAATCAGTCACTATTATATGATATATATTAAAATATAAAATATATATTGAAAATAATGAAATTATTATACATATATAAATATATTGTGGTTTATTTTGGTGTATAGATAGAATTAATTTAAATTATATATGTCTCTCTATCAACACAAATACGAAACAATCCACTAAGTGCGCATCCTTTTATTCGAAACTACATAGATTATGCTCTTTTTTGGGATTACACAATAGATTTGTAAAGTCTAATTTTAAAGTTTGTTAAAGTTTTAATTATTTAATTATCACTACACACTCTTATGGTATAAACTATAAAATACTATAGTAGATGTAGAATAATAAAATAATAATTAAACTCATATCATGCAAGTATAATTATCGAACTCTAGTTTTAACTATTAAATCGTTTAAGAGTTTATGAATTTAAGTAATGAATTTGAGTCAATTCGATCGACACTAAACTCACACTCCAGTAAACTCGATTGAACTTAGGTAAATTCTTTCAAACTTCCAAGTTTATAACCAAGTCAATGAATTTAAAATTTGATCAAATTTTTTTCAAAACAACGTGGTGTTGCTAAAAGAAGAAGACTTTTCTTTAAGAATTAGAGTTACAAAATTACTAATTTACTCATACATATTCCTCTTTGCATCTAATTTGTGTTATGTGTATTCTATGTTATTATACTTATTGCATAATTTATAATTCTTATTTGGATGTATTATAGTATTTATGTTATCGTAATGTATACCACGATTTTATTTGATTATGTGCTTTAAAATTGAAATTTTTTAATTTTAAATACCTAAATTTTAACAAGTAAACTTGTATGAGTTGAGTCTAGGTCGCCTCCACAAATTTACTTATACTCGCAAGTTGGACAACAACTTGGTGTAAGAATTCATTTATCATATACATACCTTGAATAAAATAGCATCAGCTTGAGGGATAAAATCAAACATGCTCCCTCCAAGAAATTTCAAGTTCTCGGTTTCAGCCAAGCCAGCAACAACATGTGGAAGATCCAACACTGTGCATTTCAGCTTTGGAAACGCCTCACAAATGATCTTAGCAGTGTTACCAGTGGCACCACCAACATCAACCAACGAATCCAACCCTTCAAACACTGATTTGCAATCCCTCAAAGCAAACCTCACAACATTAGAATCACTCTCCATACCATCATTGAAAATCTTCAACTCCTTAGGGTTTTCATGAATAAAATCCCAGTAGCTAGTAGCAGACCCTAAAGCAGTTTCAACCGTTGTTTGTGCCTTCTTGTCACACGTCCATTTCGCCAAGTAATTATAAAACCCAACCGTGGTTGGGTTAATAATGTACTCGGCCATGGCCGAGACACAATGATCAGAGTCTCTTACGAGAAGCTCAGAAGTGGGAGTAAGTACATACTCTTCTTCTTTGGTTTCTTGGTTGACCACGACGGCAAATATACCGTCGTGGGTCAACAAGCGCATGATGCGCTGAACATATTGAGTTTTTTGTTGTGGAATGTTAAGGGCTGAAACGAGATCAGTTAGGGAAATGGAATGAGAATGACGGCTATGAATTATGTTTGGTATGGAAAGGTCAATGGCCCACTTGACACAAATGGGTAAGGTGTAACTTGCCATGACTCTGTACAAGTGAGCTTGAGCTTTGAACAACTCATCAATACTACGGCTATTGCCATTGCCAATGTTCTTCTTGGTGGTGTTGGAAGCCATGGGAACTTGGTTGAGTTGTGTTGAATGTATGGCTTGTTTGGAAGTTTGTTTGTTCTTTGTTTGTGTGTGTGAATCGTGTATACACTTATTTATAAAAACTAGTGGGTATATAATGCATCCATTAGGAGGTTTTGTTTTTTATTTTAATTTCTTTCAATGATTGTACTTTTTTTTTTTATTATTTCTTCCTTTCTTTCAAACATTATTACTAGTTAAGAACTCGTGCTTCGCGTGGACTCAATACATGATAATGTATTTATTTATATAATTGAATAAACATAATGGTTGAAAAAAAATAGAGAATACCAAATGTTATATGATTTATTTGTAATTCTAAGCAATCTCAAGGATAAAAAAAATCATAAATCATGATAAACACTTAAATAGAAACATTGAAAGACTCTATAAAAAATCCATACATCATGATAAACATCTAAATAGAACTTAATTATTATTGTAATCATAGAACTTTATTATTATTATAATCGTTTTTCACAATATTTATAATTTATAATGATAGACGAAGAAAATCCCAATTCAAACGGAATGTATTCAATTTTATATTGATGCACGGATCAGGCTTATAAATTAGCTCAATTTCGTCCATTAAAAAAATTTGAAATGCTTCACAAGTTTTTTTTTTTTTTTTTTAATTTGTCACGTTTCAAATTTATATTATGAGTTATTAAAATAAGTAGATCAAGAAAAGGCCACCCCTTGAGTGGATAGAATTGTTTACTATAAAAAGAGCTTTCCCCAATGATAAAAATGATTTTGGACGTGGATGGTCCAAGATTCCCTATAAATTATGGAATAATGTTAGGGAGTCAATGTTAGGGAGCCTATAGGGAGCTTATGAATGTAATTAGGGAAATAGTAGGTGGTAAAAGAGGAAAGAGAAAAGAAGGAAAAAGCCTATTGACCCCTTATTGGCTAACAAACTATGTGCTCTCTTAACTTTCAATGCAATTAATTATACAATAATTATATATGATTAAGTGATTTTCTCATCCAAATTCAACTAAACCCTCTTAATACACTTGCTTTATTTTTTTTTCTCTACTGCAGTTTTTTCTTTTCCTCAGCACATTATGAAGAAGACAATGATGACAAGGATAGCGACAGCGACGACGAAAACGACGACGATAACGGTGGCAATGATGACAGTGGAAAGAAGATGAAGATGAAGAGAAAGGAGGAGCAGAGACAGGAGGAGGAGGAAGATGAGCAACATCAGCAGCATAAGAAGAAGATATTGATTTGTGTGTTTTGACATTGTAATTGTATGAATATGAATGAATATGAATCAATGTAAATCAATATTATTGATTTTGGATCAATGGGAGTGTTGTTGAAAATCTAATTCAATTTTTATATATGAAAATTCATTTTTGTTTCAATTCAAAATCTGTTTCTACTTTTATTCAAAATCCGTTTCTGTTTTCATGAAAATCCAATTCAGTTTTTAATTTAAAATCTATTTATGTTTTCATTCAAAATCTGTTTATGTTTTAATTAAAAATCAATTTCTGTTTTTTCTGAATATCTAAATCAGTTTTTTATATGAAAATCCGTTTCCATTTTAATTCTAAATTCGTTTCTGCTTGTCTTCAAAATCCGTTTCTATTTTTCTGGAATATCCAATTCGATTTTTCATCCTCATCAACAACAACAACAACAATAACAACAACACCAACAACAGCAAGGAGGAGGATGAGGAGGAAGAAAAAGATAACGAATAAGAGGAAAAAGAAGAAGAGCATGAAGAAGAGAAAGGAGAAGATAGCGACGGCGATGACAATGACGGTGGCAGCAACAACGATAACGGTGACAACAAGAAAAAGAAGAAGGAGGAGGAGGACGCACTGCAGCCGTTACAGAGAAGAAGAAGAAGGAGGAAGGGGCGCACATGTTTGCATGTTATTTATGTGGGAGTGACTATTTTTTGCTTGGTTGAACTTGGTTAAGGTAAATACTTGGATGTGTAGCATTACTGTTAATTATATAATAATCATATTTATTTTAATAAATTATTTTAGTATGAAATAGCACAAAAACTTAGCACCAAAATAAATTTCTATTTGACATCGAAATAATCTTTTCTTTAACATAAAATAAATAACTTGATTGACATTGTGCACCTAAAATTTATTAAATATTTTAAATAATTTTATTATAAAATTTCATTTTGGTCACTCTTTCTCCTTTTTTCTCTCTTACGTCCTAGATCGCTGCTACCACACCACCAAAAAGACCTTACCTTTTCTTAAGCATCGTTCACCATTCATCGTATTTCCATATCTTTGGTTGCCACGCTCAAGATGGCTACGGAAGTCATGCCATTGAATCAACAACGATGCTTCATATCTCAACTTCTTCATCCTCGAGAGGGTGCTATTTACGTAGTGTTGGTGTTAGTGATGGTGGTAGAAATATATATTTTTTTTTATCGTTTTTCAAATTCTCAACTCCGAAGGAGATATTAGAGTACATAAAAAAAGTCTCCAATCACACCCATCCATAAAACAAGACACCTATAATCCGAACAAGACACCAACCAAAAGACACATCACTAAACACAGGAAACCGAGAAAGAACCCCACTATGCATAAACCACCTACCACCTAAAATCCTCCTATCTAGAGCACGCAGAAAGGGACAACCACCAATCACCTATGATAGAAAATCAAAAAAGATTTCGGGATCCCTGTACCAACCACAAACTATCAAATATATACACTTCGAAAAACATCAAGAACTAGATTTCAACCGTCAGACCACCTCACATAAGTATATTTATACCTATTTTTGGGATTTTTTCTTTCTTCCTCGTCGTCTTGTGCATATGCTAATGTCTTCCTGATTCTTTAATTCAAATCGATCTTTCTTTAGATAGTTGATAATTGCTTCTTCATCGTTGCACCCCATCTTCAACTCAGATGCTAGGTTTTAAGTCTCTCTAGCTTCAATACTGGCATTCCCCTCTTCTGTTTCACTTGAAACTTGTTCTTCTGATTCCTCTTGCATTTCAGTAATTTCTTTTAGATGTCTATGAGTATCCTTTTTCGGTTTTTCCTTTTTTCATTGGAGCTCTCTTTGTATCCCCATGTAGCGATTTCTCTTGCCCAGCATCCTATTGATGTTTTTCTTCTGTCTGCTCATCTATAACCGCTTTATTTATGACGTAATCTTTAAACCTGGGTGGAAATTCAGGAGTTGAAACTGACTTTACCTCTATGTCCTGTGCTGCCAAGTTGCGCTATCTTGGGTCATCTGTCATGTTTCGACAATTTTTTCTTGTCATTTGGGTCTCCTTAATCACCTCTTCCGAGTTTCTATCATCTTGGATGAATCTAGTTGAGTTTGATTTCTCACAATTTCCTTTAACTTTCCTCCTTCCATGCGCTTTGTCAGTCAGTAACCTTAGCACATTCCCCATCATCTTATTTATTCTTCGGTTTACTCATAGCATTCACCGAGAAGTTAGGATGGCTTAGTTGCTTCTTAGGTACTTCCCTAACGAACACTTAAAAATTACCACCATTCAACTCCAAATAGACCGATTCATGAATAAGCTTCAGCCAGGTAGTTTCTACCACTGCTTTAACGTTGCTATAATTTGTTTCGACCGATGATTCATCTTCAATTGTAATGATTGATCCCTAAGCCGCTGCAATTCGGTGAAAATTCTGTACATTCCATGCTTGAAGAGGCATACCATATATTTCTATCCTTGCTCTCCTACATCTTCTATATCTGACTAGTTCCTTATTTCTTCGAAAAAGTTTAATAAAAAAAGTGACTGTAGTGCCTCATCTTTATCCTCCATGGTTGCAAAAGTCAAGACCATCTTGAAAGACCCCATCTCTTTTATCTCCTCAAGTGTATGCCAATCGTTGTAAATCCTTGTGATGATTTCTGCACTGTTAAGAGGGATTGCCAATTCACCCATTATGCTTCTTTTTAGTTTTTCCATCAAGACCATATCCACAAAACCTTTGACCACCTCATCCGAACAAAGATCCGCCTTCCCACACTTTGCATCTAAACACTCTTTTGCTGTCACTCCCTTCCTTCCCCTTAGTCCTACCCATTGATTCAGTCATCTCTATTTTCTGATTATAGTTGAAGTTTTGAGCATCAAGCCTCATTTCTCTTCCATATTTTGATTCTGCCACCCTCCAACAAACAACAATCCAGGTTCATCGCTGCCCTTATCGCATGGTTCTTAAAGGCAAACCTCACAAAAGCAAATCTGAATGGGTTGTTCCTTCTGAACTTTCTTGAGAGAAACACATCAACTACTTGACCCTCATTGCTAAACATCTCTCATAAATCTTGTGCAGAAACTCTATGTGTTATATTATCCACAAAGAGCGTGAATGATCTTCATTCAAGTCTTTGAAAATTTTCTAGAGCAAGATTATTTCGCCTAGGAAGACCATCAGAATCTCTTCTCTCTGTCACTGTTCTATTCTTTCTTCTAACATCACACCATTGATCCTCTAACTCCCTCCCATTCTTAAGATTATCTATCTCTCTCATGTTACTACACAGCCAGAGAACAACAACAAAACCATCAAAAGAGAGAGCAGTACCTAGATGTCGGTTCTACATTTTCGGTGACGCTTCCAAAATTGATGACCAAGGTCAGAAAGGGGGGGGGGGGGGAATCTCCAGATTTGGATCTAGAGCTTGGGGTTCCCAAAACAGAGCAAGACGAAAAAGATGGCGTAGAGGACAGGTTCGAGACACGGTGGTGAGGCAGCGGTAGGTGCAAAGCAGGGCGACCGGCGTAGCTGAGGCGGTGGGTGCGGAACTGGGAACTCTCGGCGGGCTCTACTTTACAACGCAAAGGGGGATAGGGAGTGAAGCGGAGGAGTCTCGGCGGCTCTACTTGACGACGCAGAGGGGGATGCGGTGGGCACGCGAGGAGTGTTGCGGTTCGGCGGGCATCACGGCGTGGTGGACGACGCGTCGCAGTGGGTGCCGAGGTGTGGAGGGCGCCGCGACGCTAGTGTGCTAGGGTTTTTCTAAGTTGCTTTCTAATAACATGACTGCATAATAATAATACGGTAATGCTACATGTACACCTCTTTTTGATGTACACCTCCAACCAAATCCCAAACGAACAGATTTTTATATATACAACGAACATGTTTTCATAGTTGACACGAACAGATTTTAAAACTTGTTCGTTTGCTTCTAAAAATCTGTTCGTTCTAGTAGTAAAATTCTGTTCGTGCACGAACAGAAATCTATATATACAACGAACATATTTTATAGTTGACACGAACATGTTAAAAATCTGT
>JASCZI010271875.1:233621-247563 GCA_036250425.1 Stylosanthes scabra
AATTAATTCATAATAATAATAATAATAATAATAATAATAATAATAATAATGGAATCAAAGAGAAGTTAAAGTAGTCGATGAAGGAAGCTTGTGAAGCTACAATTGTAGAAAAAATATTATGGAAAAGTTCCTGGAAAAGAGGATAAAGAAAATGATAAAAAAAATACATTTTATAAAATTATTTATGTCGGAGTTTTCTTTAGCTTGAATGGTTTAGATGATTAAACTTGCTGTATATTGTGACCTCTCTTTGATTTGAGGAAAACTAATTTGTATTTGATGTATTAAAACTCTTGTGCTGACATTTATAGTTTGGAAATATGTGAATGTTTTTATTTGTCTAGGAAAAAATAGTTATAATATTATTAATAATAATATTTTAGCATAGGGCTAAACAGTTACAGTAACTATGGTAAGCAATTGTGGTCACTGAAAAAAGATGATAAGTATTCTAAGATGGGAATATTTATTTAATGATTTTTTACCTAGACCACCAATGTTCTGAATATGCTTTTCTCATTTAAGACTCCCTATAACATTATAACATTATAGACAATTCTAAATAAAGAGATATTGCTATACATACTCACTAGTTCTATTTTAAAAATAAAATAAAATAAATATCTCACATGATAAAAATTTAATCACTCATCATATAAAATTTTTATTTATTTTTATTATTTTCTTTCTCTATCATAGCATGCAGCTAACATTATTACAACTGACTAATTCTAACTACTTGTCCTCTCAATTAGTAGCTAACTATTAACTACACATTTGCCCTTTTAAAAAAAACTACACATTTATATTCTAATAAATAAACAATTTAAGAACTCGGGAGTTTGAATCCCGCTTTATATATGCAGCAATGATAAATTTTTAAATGAAGTTTGGATTCACGAAAACTTAATCTTCGACATGTCAGATTTGAGGATATTTTAAAAAACCAAAAAAAAAAAAAAATCAAAACTGATAGTGAGACTAACTAAACTACCATTAGTTATATAACTGAAAACATTAGTTGAATAGTAACATATAGACTATAATTTTCATATAAAAGTTTGATAGTCACAATTTTATTTTAATTTTTGTTTTTATTTATTAATTATTATTAAATTAAATAAATAATATTAAATATTATAAATATATAATTATAAATATTATCTATATAAAATTATAATATTAAATTAAATATAATAATTTTAAATTATGTCTATCTATCCATTGTACTTCTTAATTATCATGTGATATCTCATTATCTCACCATCTACGTAATCCTTGAACAACTCTTATATAAGTTTATCGCGACATTAATTTTGTAGAGAAAATGTACTGATACTCAGAAAAAAGGAGAAAAAACGTAAAAAATGTAAGAGTTACAATTGAATTATATAAATGAGACCTGATAAGCTCTAATTCATATGGAATATATTTTTTTTCAATTATAAAAAGTTTTGACTTTGAATCTCAAAAACAAAAAAAAAAATATTATATAATGAGAATATTTTATTTTATCTTTTTCGGGACTAAGTTAAATCACATACTGTTAATATCCTAAGCACCGCCGCTAGCCGGCGTTATTTTTTTTTTTTAAACATATTAGGTAGATAGATTTAAATAATCCTAAAATATAAATCTATTGGAACATTTTGAACGTGTCTCCCACTATCATCAATCAATGGAATAAAAGACTGAAAATTTATCACATATTTTATAGTATTAGGTGTTTTAATATTTTTAACCATTGATAATAATCATAACATATTAACTTTCGCTTGAACTTTATATATTATTTCTTAGTGAGCGGGGGAACAAGTTGGTTAATATGTGATATAAAAAATGCTTGTAATGTTCCAGGATTTTTCGCTTATAGTTTAGACATTAATTGGCTAGCCATTACATTTATTTTCAGAGACAAAATATAGAATATGAATAAAAAGATATAAAATTATATTTGATAGATGAAGAGACATAAATAGAGATATTATGTTTTGGATTAAAAAACGATACAAAACAAAAATATAACTTACTTTTTCTTTTTTACTTTTATTATCACAATCAATTATATCATTAATTTTTTATGATTTATTTTTCTTTTAAATTTTGTGTGAAAAGAATTAAAGAAGAATTAAATTTTTTATTATTATTTATTTTATATTAAATTTATCATCAAACAAAATATAATGCTTATTTTTATATATATATTCTTTGTGCTTTGTTTTTAGTGTCTTTGTATTGTCCTTCGCAAAATCAAAGGCAAGCTAATAAACATAGGGTATGTTTTGTGACATTTTACCAAAAGATAAAATTTCATTATTTCATCCATTCAATTTTTTGGCAAATCTTAATTTAGTGGATTAATTAAGATAGTTTATAGTAAAGTAAATAAATAAACATGTTCATATGAAAATTATATATATAAAAAAAACAAGTTTATGAAAAATTTTCACAAAAAGAAATAAGATGTAGAAAAAGTTGACGATGATCACGATGACTCTTCTCTTGATGAATAGAGATTGATAATTAGAATAGAAATAGAATCTTCGGATCAAGCTAAGATTTTCTTTTAAAGAAAAGGTAACTTGCATTAGGAAGCTGACGAAGTTATAAATTTTGTTGAGGTTTCTTTCGGCCACATCAAATTTGGTAAGGTAAGTGCAAAATTAGCAAGAGAGTGAGCCATTAAATTATTATTTTTTTTGCCAATTGAGACTAGTTCAATCGGTATAGTTATGTATGTTAGTCATTCCCTTCGGCATGTCCAAGGTTTGACCCTCCCTTTGTATAAAAAAAAATTATCATCCTTTTCGATGTGTATAATTTTTTTTTTTCGACCCTCCTCACCACTTGGGCTATGCCCTTCGCTGCTTGATATATATAGATTTGTATGTTCTAAAACTATACAAAATGGCTTTACAATTTGCAATTATAACGTCAAAAGATCCAAAAAAATCGTGTAAAGTTTAAGATTTTAATAACCTCTATGCTATCCCCATCTATCTTTAAGTTAAAGAAATAACACTGAGCTGCCAATTGCAGGCCCAATAACACATCAGATTTGACTCTTAGTGAAGGAAAAAAAACCTATATATAATATGGGAGTGGTGAAGTTTGGGATGGGTTGAGTTGGGGTAGTGGATAGGGCCTTAGGCCAATGATAAAAAAAAAAAAAAGTCACGACGCGATTTCCAACATGATAATATAGGAAAATTTTCAAATATACTTTCTGTTATTTGTAACTATTGATTTTAATTAAATAAAATAAAATATATAAAAATCAAAATCAACGATTATATATTATAGGTATACTGATGTATCAATATACTTAAAAATATTTTAATAATATATACATGATATCCAATAAATACCAAAAAAACAAGAAAAACAAAAAAAAAAAACAATTATCACTTTATTCTCTTATTTTTTAAAATATATTAACAGTTTAATATTTATGCTAAATAATACAATTTTTCTTTTAAAAACATATAGAATCAAATAAATTGTAATAGAATTTTCATAATTTTTCAAAAATTATTTTGAGATTTTTTAATTTATCCTTCTCCTGATAAAAATTATAACAATTTGAAACTAGAGGGTTTAAAGTAAAAACGTTGATGTTTTGGTAATTGTCACAAAAAAAATATAAATTATTATATTGAATTATCAAGACTTCTTTATAATTATGGAATCATTTTAGGTAGTCCAAGATTTTTAATAATTCAAATCAACCACTAAGATCACTAAAATCATGATACCCGCTACTATACTCATCTCTGTATGTATACAAAGCAGTAAGATTGAAATGAATACTTTCTGACACAGAATTCCATTTCAAACATTAATATTGCTGTTGGGTAACATATTAGTTGATACGTGAATGATGATGTTGGGCGTTCTTAGTAGGATTTAGTGATTTACATGTTAATTCTTCTCAAAAGAATGAAGAACACACTTTCCAGAATGATCGAAGAATGCAGGAATTTAAGAGAGCTCAAAAGAATCCACACCCATATTCTAAAGTCACCAACTTTATCCACTGCTGATCACTATCACCTCATTACCCGTCTTCTTTTCTTTTGCTCCTTTTCAAATTGGGGTTCTTTCAGCTATGCCACCAATGTTTTTCACATGATCAAGAACCCTGATATTCGTGTCTATAACGTTATGATAAGATCATATGCTGACATGGAAGGTGGTGATGGATCCCATTTTTGCAGGGCTTTCATGCTCTATAAGAAAATGCTTTGCAGGAACATTTACCCTAATTCACTCACTTTCCCTTTTCTTATCAAGGCTTGCACTAGGAAGCTGGATGGTTCCACTGGCCATGTTCTTCATTCCCAAGTGATCAAGTTTGGATTTTTGAATGATGTTTTTGTTGGGAATTCTTTGATTGGATTGTACATGGCATGTGGCCTGTTGAAAAATGCCTGCAAGCTGTTTGATGAAATGCCGCTGACAGATCTTGTCACTTGGAACTCAATGGTTATAGGGTGTTTGAGAAATGGAGAACTTGATATGGCATTGGATTTCTTTAGGAAGATGAAGAGGAAGAATATCATAACATGGAATTCCATTATTACTGGGTTGGCTCAAGGTGGCAGGGCAATGGAGTCACTGGAACTTTTCCATGAGATGCAGTTTTGTAATGATGATTCGGTTAAACCTGACAAGATTACAGTGGCTAGTGTCCTTTCAGCTTGTGCTCAACTTGGTGCTATTGACCATGGCAAATGGGTGCATGGTTACCTGAGAAGAAGTAGCATAGAGTGTGATGTGGTAGTTGGAACAGCTCTTCTCAGTATGTATGGAAAGTGTGGGCATGTGCAGGAAGCTTTCGAGATCTTCAAGGAAATGCCTGAAAAGGATTGTTCGGCATGGACAGCTATGATTTCGGTGTTTGCTCTTCATGGATTAGGTTGGAAGGCTCTTGATTTCTTTGCAGAGATGGAGAGAGCTGGAGTGAAGCCTAACCATGTGACATTTGTTGGATTATTATCAGCTTGTGCTCATTCTGGTTTGGTTGATAAAGGTCGACATTGTTTTGATATAATGCAAGATGTTTACTCAATTGAACCACAAGTATATCACTATGCTTGCATGGTCGATATTCTTAGTCGAGCCAGGCTTTTCGAAAAGGCAGAGATGCTCATAAAAAGCATGCCAATGAAGCCGGATGTTTATGTCTGGGGTGCATTACTTGGAGGATGTCAAATGCATGGTAATATAGAATTAGGAGAAAAAGTTGCTCTGCATTTGATAGAGTTGGAACCTCAAAACCATGCTTTCTATATGAACTTGTGTGACATATATGCAAAAGCTGGCAGGTTTGATGCTGCAAAAAGAATAAGGAACATAATGAAAGAAAGAGGAATTAAAAAGGAAATCCCAGGCTCTAGCATGATCGAAATCAATGGTGTAGTTCATGAATTTTCGGTGGGCAGATCATCGGAATTTCTAATGAAAGAATTAGTATTTGTCTTAAATAAATTAAGTAATGAGATGAAGACATGATATCTGAAGAAGAAAATTTTCATTGGTTTTATGAACTTATGGAGAAATCTGCAGTGTGTAATTATCAGTCACAGCAGAATGTGTGCTTGTTTCAATGATTATTGACAACGGTGAATCAGTTATTATGGCCACCTTATCTTCCCTGTGTGTATAAACCAGGTTTTGTTATTTTGGAATTCTCATCCATTTGATTTTTTCATTTTTTTAAATAACAAGGTTCTGTTTGCTTTCATATTCTCTGTCAGATTCAAATATGTGGATGACAAATTGATAAGTTATTCATTCACCATGTTTCTCTTTTATAGAATGTTTGGCAGTTCCACAATTCACAGCAGTTGGGATCTATCAACGGAATTTTGTTTTTCTTTGGTGACATATCAACAGGATTATTACCAGGTGATTGGTCATTTGGTTTGATGATTATGAAGTTTACTTTAAAGATTTCTTGTTAATGGAAGCTATTATATGCATATCCATGTGCTGGCAGAAAATGACTATAATCTGATGCATTAACTACAATAAATCAAGTATGCTAAAGAGGAGAACATTAAGTAGTTAAGTTTGTTGTGAGTAGTGATGACAAATACCAATACCAAACAGCATTGAATTCTCCACATTGCTTGTTATGTTATCCTATTACTCTATTATTAGGCCAATAATTATGCTTGTACGTCTAACTTAGAAAAAAGATTCATTTTTCCAGATATAGAAAAAAAAATTTACATGGATAAATGGTTCCTAGAGGATTTACATGTAGATATGTCAAGTTTAAGAAAAAAATAAGAGATATATTTTTCAGAAAATAATGTGACAACAAAAATGTCCCTATCACTTTAGTCTCTTCATTTGATCAAGTGACAAGAAGGGATATAACAGTTGCATGAGTGGCTTGTATTTTGCCACGTGAGTTAAATCTATTTAATGTGTGTGAAGCAAAGTACAGATAAATCTTTTGTCACTCTTTATAACCAACTTGGTTTCTTCCCACTTGCAAAGTATCTTGATTTTAGAACATTCTGTGTAGCTCAACTTCTTCACTACCTTGTTACTACAGTATGAGATTCTTAGATTTTCATTCTGAAACTATGTCTGTAGCTGCAGCAGCACTTGTTGCAGCTATAGCTTTGATATTCCTTGTAACGCAAACTAGTTTCAGAAGGTTCCCTAGCAAGAAAGGAAAGCAGCACGTCATTGGGGGCACTGTGTTACACCAGTTGTTCAACTTCCATAGGCTGCATGATTTCATGGCTGATCTAGCAAGAAAACACAAGACTTATCGGTTGCTCGGCCTTTTCAGAAGTGAGGTTTACACTGCAGACCCTGTGAATGTTGAGTATATCCTCAAAACAAAGTTTGCAAACTTTGGCAAGGTATTGCATCATTGCAAGCTTGGAACAAGAGTTGTGTTGCCTCTGACATGGATGAATATTGTTATAGTAATAGCTCAAGCTTGTGTCTGAATGAGCTTAAGCTTCTTTTTGTCCTCAAATTCTTTATATTTTACATTGTATAACTTTTTTATTTTTGAATTTCTCCACTGATTAAAATAAAATATCTCCATTGTGCTCTGATTCAGTTATTCAACCGAAATCTGAGTTCTTAATGTTAAGTTTTTATCCTGTTGCAGGGTTTGCACCACCATGGAATTTTGACAGATCTTTTGGGTGATGGAATATTCACAGTAGACGGAGAGAAGTGGCAACATCAGAGGAAAGTGGCAACCCATGAAATCTCCACCAAAGAAGTCAAAGATTTTAGCCTGCAAGTGTTTCAATCTAATGCAGTAACACTTGCAAGAATTGTTTCAGAGGCTGCTACATCAAATAAAGCAATTGACTTCCAGGTAAGATTTTGGTACAAGGTTTTTAATTTAATCAATTTCAATAAACAAAGTAACTAGCTTACTAGTCTCGTGTTGCATGATTTTTATTGGCAGGATTTGTTTATGAAATCCACCTTAGACCAAGTGTTTAAGATCATCATTGGCGTAGATTTGGACACAATGTGCGGAACATATGAAGAAGGCACCAAATTCTCCAATGCCTTTGATGAAGCAAGTGGGATAACGATGTACCGGTATGTTGATATTTTCTGGAAGATCAAGCGGTTCCTCAATATTGGATCGGAAGCAGTACTGAGGAACCGTATTAAAGTTGTTGATGATTTTGTGTATGAACTTATCAGAAGCAAGATTGGGCAACTCAAAAAGCCTCAACATGATTCCCATGTGAGTAGGACTTAAAAATTGCCTCTTGCATCACTTAACTGTCAAAATTTTCATAACAATTACACATTGAAAAATCATATCTCATGACAGATGATAAAAGTAGATTTGGTGTCAAGGTTTCTGGCATTGGAAGAGACAGATCCAAAGTACCTAAGAGACATAATCCTCAATTTCATAATTGCAGGAAGAGACACAACAGCTACTACCCTTTCCTGGTTCCTTTACTTGCTCTCCAAGCATCCTCATGTCCAAGAAAAAATTGCACATGAAGTTGGACATATCACAAAGTTGAACAACACTTGTAATATTGAAGAAGTTACAAAGGCCCTAACTGAAGAGACTCTTCAAAAGATGCATTATTTGCATGCAGCTTTGACTGAGACACTTAGACTCTACCCTGCTGTTCCTGTGGTGATGAACCTATGCATTTTATATAGTGAAAATACATGTTATTTTCCATCATAATTATTAAAATTTTCTATCTATGTTGCTGCTACAGGATGGGAAACAATGCTTATCCGATGAAACTCTGCCTGATGGATTCAGTGTCAAGAAAGGTAACATGGTATGTTATGTACCATATTCCATGGGCAGGATGGAATTCCTATGGGGCAATGATGCTGAGGAATTCCGTCCGGAGAGATGGCTTGATGAGAATGGAACTTTCCAACAACAGAGTTCTTTCAAGTTCACAGCCTTTCAGGTTAGCTAGTTCCAAGTATGATAATTTAACATTTTCTTGAATCCTCAAAGAGTGATTTTCTTCTTGTCATTATGCAGGCAGGACCAAGAATATGTCTAGGAAAAGATTTCGCCTACAGACAGATGAAAGTTTTCGCAGCTGTTCTTTGTCATAGCTACAAATTCAAGCTTGCTTTCGAAAACAAACAAGTTAATTATATGGTTATGCTGACTCTGCACATTGATGGTGGTCTTCATGTACATGCTTCCCATAGATAGGGTCCCTTATGTGTTACTGCTATGTTATTATCATTTATGTTTGGAATATTCTTAATATTCTCCTTTAATTTGATTCTTATGAAAAACACGGATAAGTGAGAACAAAATCTTGCATTGCAGATGTAGTAGTTTTCAGATATCAGTTATATAAAAACTACTTTCACAAAGACAACTTTATATGTCCTTACTCAAGAAATTAAAATATTATGATATATTGTATATGGAACGTTTCTTTCGATGACTTACACTGAAATTATGAGGTTGCAATTGCCATTATTAATACAGAAACAGCTCAATCTCCTTAATAAGAAATATGCACGTGTGAATCATATGCATGTTACATACTATGTTGATCTAGTTCCAGTTAGCCGTCAAATTATTATAAATTGGTCACATGTTTAACACATGTGTCGGAGATTCGAACTCTGCCAATGACGATTTAGTTCGATCTCAGCCTACCGAGTTGGGGAATCTAGTAGAAAACAAAAAAAATTATAAAATAACAGAAGCATATAAACAATTGGATAAAACAATTTTGCAGCATCATCCAATTATGTATTCAAACTCTTAAAAAATTTGACCATGTGAGTGCCCAAATAGTGAAGTATTAGACTAATCAAGCCAATGAGGAAAAACTCAAAAAGTAGTCTCTTGAGTGAAGATTAATGCATAATAAAAGGCTAATGTGGGCACACTGCGTTAGCCCTTATATGAAATTTTCATTGTTTCCTTCTTATGCTTGTCTGTTATAGTGTTATTGCAGCTAGCAGCCTAATAATAGCACAAGTCCAGTACGTACATTATTATGTCCTTGAAACAAATATTACGAAATGATTATCTTATCCGCCACCTTTCACCATCTAACTTGATGACACAATCCTTAGCCTCCAGAGATTTCTCTCCTTGCATTGTATATGCTGTACAGGAATGAGGAATCCAATGATGTTTAATTTATTATTTATTCAGTTCACTCCTCTTTCTTTACCTTGCACTACTAATTCTCCTACTATATCATCAACATTTATCTCAGTTTGTTCATCAAACACATAATGGTTCTCCAGAAATCATCATTATCATCTATGGATTTTAAAGTGAGGAGGAATCCAGCAGAGCTAGTGCCACCTGCTGAACCCACTCCCCATGAGCTTAAGCTGGGAGACTCAGGGAAGGAACAAAGGACAAACTCATGGTGGATTGCACAGGTGAAGGTGTATTGTTCATTGAAGCTTATGCAGATGTCGCACTTGACCAGTTTGGTGTTGATCCTCTGCCTCCATTCCCTTGCTTCCATGAGCTCCTCTGTCATGTTCCACTTCCTGATGATGGAATTATTAACTCTCCCGCTCCTTCTTATTCAGGTATGCAATATAAAAATAATCAATAAAATTTATTATTTTTAGTTCATAATATTTAAAAGCAGCAGACTAAAAATATAGTATTGGTTCATAGTATAAAAAAGAATAATGCGAACCAACATTAGGGACCAATAGGGAGCCAATACGGCAATAATTAAGTGGTGGATACTTTAATGAAGATGTTAAAAGTATATTCATATGAAGATTTTTCATTTTAACCATTGGATGATAAATTGAACGGTTACATTTTAGTATATATAAAAGCGTCACACTTTTAAAAATATTGCTATTTTTTTAAAAATGTTCCTTAAAAGGCTAAATCTTCACATGAAAATGATTTTTACATCTTCATAATAGTACTTGCCTAATTAAGTTATCATTTAAAATTTATATGAGTTATCATCCGTAACTCATGTATCCATAATTAAGTTATCATCCAAAATTTATATGGGTTATCATCCGTAACTCATATGGGTTCCCTATTAATTCCAATGTGTTGGCTCCCTAGTCTTTTTCATATAGTCTTTAAGTCAAAAGAAAAAAAATTATTCCATGAATTGCAGGTCACACGGCTGAAATGTGGTGGCTTTATCTTTGGTATACCTGTGAACCATGTAATGTGTGATGGAATTGGAATTGCCCAATTTATAAAGGCTGTTGCAGAAATAGCCCAAAGTGCACCTAAGCCTTCTATTATGCCAGTGTGGTGTAGGGACCATCTTTGCGCCAGAGACCCACCAACAGTTACATGCCTCCACCTTGAATACCAACAACAACCACTTCATGACAACAAAACTCTCTCCTTCAAATCCTCCCATGCTTCCTTCTTCTTTGGCCCCAAACACATTCATGCATTACGCAACCTCCTCCCTCCTCACCTTGCTCAATCTTCCTCCACCTTCGATATCCTCACTGCATTCCTATGGCGTTGTCATACAGCTGCACTCCATTGGCAAAACCCTAATCAAGAGGTTCGTTGATGTGCACAGTCATTGCACGTTTTGAACCTTGTAGGTTACAATAATAAATACCTTTTTTGCTAATTGATTTGTAGTTGTGATTCTCTTCTCTATCTTTTGCTAATATTACAATTTTTGTAATAGATCAGATTTACGTTTAATCGTCCACTACCTGAAGGGTATTATGGCAACGCTTTTGTGATGCCTGCGGTAGTTTCCACTGTGGAGATGTTGTGCGATCGGCCCTTGAGCTACGCGTTGGAATTGGCGAAGAAATCAAAGAAAGGTGCTACTGAGGAGTATTTCCACTCTAATGCCATCTAATAGCCACTAATGGAAGGCTTGCGTTTTCCATGACAGGATCGTTTATAGTTTCAGACCTCACAAAATCTAGGTTAAGTGATGTGGATTTCGGATGGGGTAAGCCTCTGTATTCTGGAGTAAACAAGGATGGCATAGGTGATAATCCTGGTGTGAGCTACTATATTCCGTATACTAACTCTAAAGGAGAGCATGGTAAAGTGGTCTTAATTTGCCTCCCAGATGAAGCCATGAAAAGGTTTCACAAAGAGCTTAATGTAATACTACTTCACATCAACGATGAAGATGAACCTATCATGTAAGTGATCAATATGTAGTACACTAGTACATAGTTGATCTGACCATGTTATGAGAAATAATGAAATATGTAAAAGTCTTTTTATTAACTAAGTTTAAGTTTACCCAAATTGGTACAATTTCAACAAACATTATTCTGTTTTTCAGTGGACATGGGTGTGTTTTTTTCTTTTTTTTTTTTTTATAAAAAAATTGATAACATACATTGTTTTATATTGAATCACAATTAGTTGCAATGCAATAATTTCTTATTTATAATATACTGTGAATCATTTATAATAAATTAAACTATGAGTGATGTAAATTTTTAATAACAATAAAAAAAACTTAATATTACTTTGTCATTCATGCTGTCCCAATAAAAATTTAACTAAGAATTTTATTTATATACTAAAATAATTCTATGAAAATACATAAATATATATATAATTTTATTATTTTTAGTGACTGATTTTAATTAACAGCATCATCTGAATTCAACATTAACTTCCTCCTGTAAAGTTTTAAGAATGGGAAGCACTAAGACTTATATATTTTACAAAGCACTCTCTTCTTATTCGAATTCTCAAGATCATTATGCAGGCAGGACCAAGAATATGTCTAGGAAAAGATTTTTGCTTACAGACAGATGAAATTTTTGCTGCTGTTTTTTTGTGATAGTAGCTACCAATTCAAGCTTGCTTTGAAATCGTAACAAAGAAGTTAATTATATGGTTACGCTGACTCTCCACATTGACGGTGATCTTCATGTGCAATCCTCCCATAGATCGGTCCCTTATGTGTTACTAGTTGCTACTATGTTACGTTATTATCATTTATGTTTGGAATATTCTTAATATTCTTCTTTAATTTGCAATTCTATATTACAAGTCCCACGTTGTTTAAGGATATATATAAGCAAGGATGAAGCATCTCTCATTAAGTGCTAAACACAAAGTCACAGACAAATATACAATTGTAACCAACAAACCTCCACTAAAATGAGGCATTTTAAAAGATCAGGGGTATATTTATCATTTTCCAATCTTGTGTATTTTTTTTTTAAGTTTATAATTTTAGCATAAGATTAAAAAAAAAAACGCATGCGGAAAAATTTTGCCCGGAGAAGCATGCTAGTAAACTATTGTATTGTTGTCTTTTATTAGTCTAGCTAGTTTATTTTATTCGTCGGTTATGATCACTTCTCTTGTTGTATATAAATCCAATGAGGTTTAAGTTATTCTGTTATCATTTCTCTTTTCTACTTTGCATTAAGTCTCGTACTATCATCAACATTATCTTAGTTTGTTCATCAAACACGAATCTTTAGATTCTTACTTTAACTCCCATATTAAAACACATAATGATTCTCCAGAAATCATCTTCATCACCGATGGTGTTTAATGTGAAGAGGAATCCAGTGGAGCTAGTGGCACCTGCTGGCCCCACTCCCCATGAGCTTAAGCTTCTCTCTGACATTGATGACCAAAAGGGTCTTCGTTACCAACTTCCATTGGTGCTGTTCTTTCCTTGCAGCCCTTCAATGGAAGGAAAAGACCCTGTGCATGTCATCAGAGAAGCATTATCCAAAGCACTTGTGTTGTATTATCCATTAGCTGGGAGGTTTAGGGAAGGTCCTAGTGGCAAATTTATGGTGGATTGCACTGGTGAAGGTGTATTGTTCATCGAAGCTGATGCAGATGTTACACTTGAGCAGTTTGGTGTTGATCTTCTGCCTCCATTTCCTTGCTTTGATGAGATCCTCCATCATGCTCCATATTTTGATGATGGAATTATTAACTCTCCAATCCTGCTTATACAGGTTTAATTTTATCCAAGTGTGTTTTCATACTTTAGTTCTATATATATTATATTATGAGTAATGATGATAAGGAGAAAATAATAAAAATTTATCTTATTTAATTTAATCGTCATAATTTTATATATATAATATTTATAATTATAAATTTATAATGTAGGAAATTATTTATTTATTTTACTAATAATTAATAATGATCACCAAATAAAAAATTTTGGGTTGTTTAAGTTGATTTTTTTTATCTCTCTAACATTTTTCATATATTATATAATAAAAAAAATTTAAAGCGCATATGTATTATTATGACAATAAAAATAATTTTTTGACTATCGAATCTAAATGGTTGTTCAAAATAATAGATATATTATATTAGATGACTAGAAAATATAATACATTTTCAATACAATTTTTTTGGTGACTTACATTATATATATATATATATATATATATATATATATATATATATATATATATATATATATAATACTTATAATTTTTTTTTAAAATAGTG
>JASCZI010271875.1:258660-276019 GCA_036250425.1 Stylosanthes scabra
TATCTATTAAATCAATCATCTATATAAAAAACATGTTAGGATATATAAATAATAATACATATATTTAAACACAAATATATATTAATTAATTTTTTACATAGATCTTTTTTATTTTTTGTTTGTTTTATACTGAAAATTCAAAATCAATTTTTTTAAAAGTTTAAACTAATAAAAAGATGTGATAAATAAATATAATTAGTATCTTTTATACAATTAGTATTTTTATACTATTTAGAGTGAGGAAGAATAATAGGCGAAAGAAATCAAAAGAGAAAGAACAGAATGGGCCCATAAAATGTCTACTCCGTAGGCAAGTGACGTGAGCTATCTACATAAACTCTCCATCTTTTTCTTCAAACTCAACTCTCCCACTATACACTTCACACTTCCTCTTCCTATTCCTTTCACTTTTCACCTTTCACCCTCTCCTTTATTATATTATTGCCCTTTTATTTAGACACCCCAAACAAGAAAAACAAGCCCCTCCCTTCCCCTCCGATCCTTCTTCTAAAATCTTTCCCCATTAATAATATTCAACACATACACAACAATTACAATGTCTTCCGGTGGAAGTGGTTATGGGAATGATTTTCCAGGAGAAGGATCCCCAAGCAACATTGATCCAAGACAATATCATCATCATTTTCAACTTCAACCGCACCCGTACCCAAACCCGCCCCAGACTCCGACTAATACCCTTAGCCGGTATGAGTCACAGAAGAGGAGGGACTGGAACACTTTTGGGCAATACTTGAAGAACCAAAGGCCATCAGTGGAGCTTTCACAGTGCAATTGCAACCATGTTTTGGATTTCTTAAGGTACCTTGACCAGTTCGGAAAAACTAAAGTTCACATCCAAGGTTGCATGTTCTATGGACAGCCGGAACCTCCGGCTCCTTGCACCTGTCCTCTTAGGCAGGCCTGGGGCTCCCTAGATGCTCTGATAGGGAGACTCAGGGCTGCCTACGAGGAAAACGGTGGGTCCCCGGAGACAAACCCTTTCGCGAGCAGCGCGATCCGAGTGTACCTTCGTGAAGTTAGGGAGTGCCAGGCTAAGGCAAGAGGCATCCCTTACAAGAAGAAAAAGAAGAATACCAATAACAAAGGGAGTGGTGAAGAATCAAGTTCATCCTCTCCCTCCTCCACCATTCACTTTTCTTGAACAAACATGTTTCAGCTAATAATATGGTAATTTCATTTTTTTCCTCTTTATTATCATGCTTGCCTTGGATGATTTATTTTAGGATAATGCTATATTTATATGCACATTTATTTTGATAATTAAGTTGAATTAAATTATTTATTTTTATGATAAATAAAAAATTATTTAATGTTAATTAATATAAAATAACATCTAAATAATGAATTTTTATTTAACATTAAAATATATAATCTTTTATTTGACTATAATAAATAATTTGATTACTTTATACCTTAAGTTAATGGCTTATTTTTGTATAAAGAACTCGGTAAAATTTTGAAATTTTCCAATTGAAAGAACTTAAATCACATGGATAATTTAAATCCTCATTAATAATTATGATTTTTTTATGCATATTTGTATGGTATTGGACATTTGGACTATTGTTAAGTAGTACTATAGCACAAATTAATCTATTTATGCAATTTCTTTAACATGATGAACCAGATATAGGTGATCCTCCTAAAGGCTTGTAAAAATGGATCATACCCTACAAGGTGATCGAATTTCGTGTATTTAATTTCATTTGGTTGCAACTTGCAAATAAATGTGATGAGGTTATTGTATATATTAATATAAGATTTGAAAGACTAAAAGTATACTTACTCTTCCCCTGGTACAGACATCGAACTAACTTTTACATAAATTAAAAAAGAAAAAAACACTGTTTTGTTTGGCATGTCAATTACATATTTTTTATTATTTCCAATTTTACTTTCCCCTATTCTTTGCATTTTAAATTAAACAGATTTTTGTCCCATGAATGTTCAAGTGAGATGTCATACACTTTGTTGAGTTATCGAGTATCAAATTAAACAAATGACTGAAAATATATGATTAATAATTAAGTTTCTATGTTCCTTATTATAAATTATAAAATTGTTGTGATGGTGCATCATGCTTTTTGAGTTTTTGTAAACCTTTTTCCCCCTAGTTCAGAGCTAATTTTATACTAACAAAGTCGTGATTGAATGGAATCTATCAGATAGATGTTGGGAAAAACCTTATGCAAATTAAATATTAAATGCTCTGCTAATAGCCCTTAACAACTCCCAACCATCCTCATCACCTCTATATTAATTATGCCCCACTCATTTGCTCTCTTATTAAAGGCACATACATACATGATCCATATTACTACTATGGTTGATTTGATGTGTGTGTATATATATATATATATATGCTTGTTTTTCCCACCTTGTGCTATTCACTATATTCCTTGATTATTACATCATCCATTATTAATTTTTTAACAACCAGGATTGCCAGTACTCAAAAAAATCGGTTATAAAATAAGCTATTATTTATATAAAATATATATTAAAATATAAAATACGCATTCAACATATATAATACAACAGAATGAAGCTCCTCTAAAATTGTTAATCACTTTAGAATAAATAATATTCTAATCACCACTTTAAATTATTAATTAGTTTTTAAAAAAATAATATTTTAGCCACCTTTAAATTAAAATGATGAAACCTTACAAATTCAATAGTGAATAATATCACTTTATTATTTTATAAATTCCTACACTTTAGAGGATTTTTTTTCTTCAATACAGCATGTGTATAGGTACATAAATATATAGTAATTAATTTGTTAATTATCTTTTAGTGTATACATACTATTTTAGTATTTCAAATTATAATTTGCTCTTAATTGAAAGGCACAATTTTCTTTCCCAAAATCCTATTTTATAAGTTTGTTAATTAATTAATTAGTATTGCATTGTTATTATTATGTGCATTGATAAGTATTTGAGAGGAAATGTTTTGTTTGGTTAGGCGCATGTTTGAGCTTTGTGTTTCCCACACCTCACATGTATGTTTTGTCGGTTCCAATAAGTGGAATTTCAGTATCACTATGAATATGATTTAGACACGTTCTTGTATATTTCTTATTTTAGAAATGGATCATGGATTTTTAATTGAAGGTATAGTTAAAACCTTGCTTGTTTTCAAGTGTTATATATTTTCTCCCCAAATTTTGTCTTTTAACTTCACATCTTGATTCGCGAAACTTAAGAAGTATAAAATATAATAAACCATATAAACATGTACATGGATTGGTGAGATTGGCAAAACTTTTATGTTGGCTTATTCAGCATATAAAACAATAGTGCTGAATTCATGTGTAGCCCTTGGTAGTGGTAGTTGTTGGTGACAACTTATTATTAGGGTTTCCTAGTTTAGTTTGTCTTCCTATATATATATATATGCATGGAGAATATATACAAAGCTTACATATATCAGTTTAACATTGACCTAGCAGCCTCCTTGATGTGGAGTTCAGATCATATCCTTTAGATGATATTTTCTTAAGAGTCTAATTTTAATTTTAATGCACCGATGGTATAAAAAGTTTTACACAGTCATCCAATTAGATTCATGTATTTATATGACTTTAGAAGTAGTGGGTTTAAAAATTAATTATTTTTTATGATGTGATAACACTTGATTGAATGCATGTGTAAAACTCTTTTACACTGACGATGCATAGAAATTAAATCCTTTCCTTGAATGGGATATTTTGCAATAATCGGATTTTTTTTTTTGAAAAATTTAACTTGATATGATACGAAGAGACACATGGATGGTTATATCTCTTATAGATTTATAAATACATATTATAATCGATCATATAGAACTACATGAAAGAAAATAATATTAAGGCTTTAGTTAAATTAGTGTAGGTTGAGAGTGAAGCTTATTCTGTTATACATATATTTAAAATCAGTGAAGTAGCTCTGCATGTATTCTTAATTTTATATCTTGAAACATTATATTGAACGCTACTTTTTTTTTAATGAATTATGATATCAATTATGTTAAGTGAAGGAAATAAAATGAGTTTGACACCACTTTGGATTTTTTTTTTAAAGAAAAAATATCATTTAACTTTTTTCTTATTTATTTCTTCTTCTTTTATTTCTTCCCCTCTATATAAAGGTGAAGTTAAAATCCATATTCATGGGTTCGTATGTTTGGATATTAAAATGTTACTCACATTCTTTAATCCCAAAAGATTTGGTTGATGGAGAAAATCATATCTGGTAAGTGATTTGTTTTCTTGATCAATTATTCTAAGTTCTAAATATCCTCTTATTTACTAAGTGGTTAAAAAATTGATTACTTTTTCAGACATTTATGTTGTCTTTTTCTTTCATTCTTTAGTCCTTCATTCTTTAGTCCTTAGAAGAATAATGTTTTATTAGAAAAGTTATTAAGAAGCTATATTACTAGCTAGTCTTTATTTTATTTTATTATTTTTTCATCCTTTAGTACTTAGGAAAATGTTTATTAGAAAAGTCATTAGAAGATTATATGATTACTTTTTTTTGGTTAAAAATATGAAAAGATTATTACTTTTTTAATTATGCTAGAGAATCAATAATTTTTTTGCCAATAGTAACTAATAAGAGATAAAAATTTAATAAAAAAAAAACCAACTCATAAAAGATGAAATCCAAAGAAATAATAAGATTTTGAAAAAGTCCTGCTAACAAATAATTATTTATACAACACTAATTAATAGATGTTTATCTTTTTATGATTTCTCTATTTTTTCTTTTTAACTCTCTCTCTTTTTTTATCTAACCTTTTTTAATTTTTTCTTTTGAAATTCTTGTTGTTCATTATTGGTCACCAATTCATTAATTAAGTAGCACTATTGTAATATTTTAGGTTTATACCAAAAATATTAGTCACAAAAACTTTTTCTTCTTCTTTATAAGTTGGAAGTTCATTCCAATAACAATTTCTTCTAAATATTTAATTAGGTTTAATTAATACCACATGTATAAGTTTTTTTTTTTTTCAATCAAATCTAATTAAGTTAGATAATAAAACATAGGTGAGTGGACGAGTGAGTTGTGAGAGTCATGAGAATTATTTTTTATGGGGTAATATTTGTACTTGTATCATCACTTTTGATAAAATTGTATGATTATTCTCCAAATTAATATTATTAGCGATTGGATAAAATTGCACTCTTTATTTGTATAGAATGTTTTTTAGTGACTTATTTAGTTATTTGTATAGAATATTGTTCTCTTTTAAACTTTTTGCTGAGAAGAAATGTGTAAGTTATTATCATTTGTCATGTGTACTTAGTGTTGTTTTTTCACGGGAAAAAGTGTTGAATTTTTTGACAAATATAAGACACCATATATTATTCTCCATTTGAAAAAAGGACCGTTTATGATTTTACAAGCAGAAAATAATAGTGTAATTTACCAACTTTTTTAGTCTCTTCTCACATAACACGCCTAATTAATGTAAATAATAATAAAAAAAAGTTATACTTTTATAAGGTGGTGTATGTTCTGTTTATTAATTAAATACTTTTCATCTTTCCATGCAGGATAATTCGTGGCATATAAATTGTTATTGGAGGAGTTTCAGCTTAAATGTTTGATAGCCTGCAAAATATTTTAAAGAAGTTTTTCTGTTTGCTGAGTATTATGATTTGGGAATTTGTGAGCTATTAGTAGAATCAAAAGATCATTATATATATATATATAACTATTATATAGCTAGGTCTTAATGTATCTTTTGTAGTTAATATTACTTGTATCAATGCTGTTACGGAACCAATATTAAGAAAGCAATAGGGAGCCAATAAGTATAATTAAGAGAAGAGAAAAGGAAGGTTAGGAGAAGAGAAAGAGAGAAAAAGAGACTATTGATCACTTATTGCTAGCAAATTATAGACTCCCTAAACTTTCTCTACATGTATGGGTTATATATATAAAATCATTATTTAATTTTCTACCCTTCAAAATTATTACAGTAATATTTATGCTTTTATATTTATTTTGTCTGAAATGTTTTTATTGCATGTGTGCTAATTGGTGTTTTCTATTTTAACTAATATAAGATATTAGAGTAAAAAATTATTGAACTAAACAAGTATTTATGATAAAATTATATGAAATACTAGTTTGATAGAAAGTTGAAAGATATTCTATTCAGGAGGAGTACTAAATTTACTTATAATCTATTTCTTTTGTTATTGTCATAAAGAATAAACATAAAATTTTTAAGCGCGGATAAACTATATCAAATTTCTCTTAGGAGAACACTTACTTTACACCAAGCACACTAGTCATACAACTTTTACGTTATATGCATTTTTTTTTACTTTGACAATTTTCAACTATATCTTCATGAAGTCTCCATGTCTCGGTTGTTGCCTCCTGTAACGCCACTTGCATGCACTTGTTTTCTTCTATTTCTGTGTCTCCACTGAGCCTTAATCTAGCGGCACTGAGGTAATATTACACCCGGTACTGCTTTTATATTTCGCCAATGTTAAGCATACCTTCTGCCATGCAATCAGTGTTACTTTCTGCCATAATATCGCATACCCTCTTCGATTTATATTGCGCTTCATCCTTGAAAACTACACTTACATTATGAAACAAGTGCTTAATTGCACCATTTATATTTCTTAGAAATCTAAGCTCCCAAAACTTATGTCACACCCACCTTTTATCCCTTCTACCATCCTCTTATTGTCTATTATTACTATTCTTAGTTTCTCTTCAAAAATCCCCTTTTCCCCTAAGACAAACTGTAAGGCCCTTTGTAGTCCCACTAATAATGCTTCCACCTCTGAGTCTCTCTTAAACCAGTTCCCCACTTCGCGCTATAGGATTCTATCTTACCTACTGGGTTACCTAGTACCACGTCTCACCTAGGCACCTATCATGCATGAATATGTTACTCATTGTTATGAACGTTGCATAGCTCTACCACTCCCATTTCACATCTTCTATTCTACCAATTACCCTAAGACTTTTTCACCTCTTCTACTACCCACTCTCCTAAATTTCTATTTTATTCTCAAATATCATTTGTTTCTTACATCCACACACTCCATATAATTGGAAAAATGTAAGTTATCTTTTTTTATTTATTTAAGGAAAATTCTTCTTGGTGTCAGCAAATTTAATTTAAAGTATTCCAAGGCACTATTTTCATCCGAGAATGGACCGTCCCATGAATAAACTATACGAGATGGCGATAAGGTACCTTCTGTTAAATTCCAGCCACTAAATCCCAACCACAATAGAATTATATAAAGACTCGTGTATATGAAAAAAAAAATAACCTTGTATATAAGTTTAAAAAGTAATAATCATATTAAAAATTAAAATAAATAAATTTATTTGAATATGTTAAACTTAAATATTTTTATGTTTATATTAAAATGGTATGTTTTAATATTATTATATTGAATTTAATTATATTATAGTTGCATTTATTTTTAAAAAAATTGTAGGTTAAAGTTTAATATTCATGGATATACGCTGAAATTCGCATTCTTCGCGGGAATAATTTAACAGATGAGGTAAAAGTCAAATTAGCGCGTTAAATTTGAGTTCCAAAAATTGGTCCCTATAATTTAGAGTTACTCAAAATGGCCCCAGATTTTTGCCCTCAATCTTATCTTTGTTTACATTTTAGTTACGTGACCGTTAAATGACATAATAAAAATACAAGATAATATTATTTTTGGCATTATAGAATAATAGAGACACCGAATGCTAAAAAAGAACAATATAAAGTGGTAAAGAATTGCTTACAAACAAAATAATATTGAAATTTGTGATATTTAATTCATTTTAAGAATAATATTGAAATTTGTCGCATTAAATCAGAATTGCTTTTCATCTTTTATCACTAGTTAATTAATAAAAAATTGATAATTTATTAGAATATAAAAAATTAAATTGCGTCAAAACTATTAATTATGCATAAGTTATGATGAATGATTATTGAAATGATTTTTTGAAATATGAATATCTACTGTTTACATTCTTCAACCTAAATAAGTTTGGTGAGTCCTCATAGGAATAGGAACGATATCCACCCACCAATAATATTATATACAATTTAATGCATTTTGCCAACGTAAGAGTCATCGAAATTAGCCATTAACAATTTACAAAAGTTAAAAATCATTTTGAATAACTTTAAATTTTAAGAGCTAATTTGAATTAAAACTCAAATTTCAAAAACCAATTTAAGTTTTAACTCTCAAACATATCTTTGTTCATTTTTTTTTGGATTGGGTTAGGCCCATATCTTTGTTCATTTATCTATCCTCCACGATTCGATGGGTTTGCAAGACAGACTGGAGAGATTCAAGAAGCAGCAGGAGAAGTGTCAATCAAACACTATCGATCATTGCCGCAAGCAAGGCTGCTGCAGCCTCAGCCAATGGAAGGAACAACATTGCAGCCCCGGATATCAAATTCTCCAATGACGCAGAGAGCCTTCAACTCAACGCATCTAAGAAGAGAACAAGAAGCTGCAACCTTGTCCTCCTTGTCACCTACAGGAACTGGATGGGTCTTAAACCGGGTTGGGAAAGTTTGGGGTTCGGGTAGGGTAGGTTTGGGCTTCTGCCCGGTCCAAAAAAAAAAGTAGTAATTTTACTTCACAAAAATAAATACCTCATTTTTTTTAATCAATGTTCCTTTTTATTTTTAAACTTTATTAAAAAGGTAATATATTTAGATAATTCATCTAAATATATTAATTTTTAACAAATTTTAAAATAAAACACTTATTTTTAAAAATATTAAATATATAAAAGTACACCCAAACTGGAATTTTTCTATAAATTACTCATCCTAAATTATTTTTGGCTCCAATGAAAAGGTCAGGGAGAGAGGGAGTGTAAAAAAGAAAAAGAAAAAAAAGGTGTGTTTTTCTTTTTGGTGACACATTTCCAAATAAATATCTATATTTCCGGTATAATTTGCCACTGCTCGCTATGAAAAACTGTCTGCATAACAAGGAGAAAAGAAAGGTTAAAAAATCCATGGAAAACAAACAATAGCTGAAACTATTCAACCAGTATATTCTAGTTAAGGCCCATCAGATTCAAGCAAATTCACAAAAAAAAAAAAGATGGTCATCATTCGATCATCAAATAAATAATAAAAAAAAAATAATAACCCAAGGTCCAAATAAATAATAATGATAATAACCCATAGTAGTGCAATACGCCTAATTCAGTTTATTGAAAGAAAAAAAAAAGTTTATTGAAATTTCACAATTAGTGATTAGTGAATGCCATATATCAAAATTGAAGCAATGCATAGAAAGATGCCACCAAATGTGAAAGATGAGTCAATAAATAATTTTTTTTAACAATACCAAAGAAAAAATTAAAAAAAAAAATCTTTTCATACTTAAAGTTAACACGAAAGTTTTTTCAAGATTAAATTACTATTTTTCGATTATGAAAGATTTGGGCACAGATAATTTTAATACAAAAGCTCAGTCCCAATAGTAAAATAATAAATTATAGTAATTTTCTGACAGCAGTGGTTACTTCACATAATCACACCGCTGGATCACCAAAGCCTGTGTTCTAATACAGAAAACTTTTTTTTTTTGACGGATAATACAGAAAACCTACTACAACATAGATTGTAATACATGAAGATGCATGCCACTTTGTTTTATTTTATGTTAGTGTATGCTGTTTTGTCCATGTTGACTTCCGAAATATGGTTACCAAGTAACTTGTAATGTGCTGTTACACAAATTAGTACACGGTGCTCGGAAAGAAGAATGAACATAGCACAACTTAAGAGAAAACATAATGATTTCAATGTGAATGAATCTAAGCGGTGTTTTTTTATCATATGCAACAAAAAACACACATTCTTATTATAACAAACTCTAATGTCAATTTTCTTTTTCTTGTACACCAAAAAAAAAAAAAAAAGTGTCAATGAGACAGAACACTTAGCAGCACCAAGACCAGCTAGAATAAGTCCTATATTAGATTTTAGAATAATGATCATTATCAGTTTAGAAAAGCTTATTAGTCGTTTAAATTGTGTGGAGATAAATCATAATCTCTATCTGCAATGAAATCAACTGAAGTTAATCACCATCAAAACGTTTTTAAAAATGTAATTAAGTAGGATAGCAAAGATAAACAAGGAGAAATGCTATGATAAATAAGTACAGAGGAAAAAACATATTCTAGTAAGTGGGCAGAAAAATGAGTTTCACAGCACAAAGCGGCTCTTGCTCACACATAGAAGGGCCTTTAAACCAAATAGAGGTAACTCTGTTTTATGAGAATAAAACATACAAATTGGGAACCACTATGAGCCTTTCTTCAAACTAAGTGCAAAATATATTGGAAAAAAAAAAAAAAAAAGACAACAGAGTGAGAGACAAAAACACAATAGTTTAAAACAATTTACATCAGCTCAGCACAACAATTCCCATTTAACAATAATAGTTCTCATGTTCTTTTGTTTCAATTTCACAAGTACAGTATTACTAAGTAAACCTTACAACATATTAATAAAGAAATCTCTTTACCCATGCTTGTCATAATCACTTTTAACAGTTCAAACAAAGCATGATTACACACACTCAGTCACACATAATCCAAACTACCAAAATAACTTTCCAATTAGCTTTCATCATTCTCAGAGCAAAACCATTTTATACAATTAAACTTTAGATTCACAAGCACCAGATGACAGCATTAACAGAAAAAGGGAAAACAAATTGACAAAAAAAATTAAAAGTTACCAGAAGTGCGTTTGGTGCGTTTGATTTTCTGAAGCTGAACCTGCGTCTCCATGAAAAGCTGCATCCTTTGGTACTCCAAATCTTTTGCAAATTGCATCCTCTGCTTCTCCAACTCCACCATCTGTCTCTACTTCGAAGCTTCAACTCTCTGATAAATCTCTCCGAACTTCTCAATCGCCTGAGCAAGTTCCCTATACCCAACTTCCCAGCATTTCATCTCAATTCCCCTCGTCCTCCTCCGTCTTCCGCCACAGCTGCCGGACCTCCAGCCATCTGAATCTTCACTCTCGGCTTCTGCGGCGGCAGCCGCTGCGGCTGCGAAGGCTGAGAAATTCCGCCGGAAATTACAATCTTCAAGGTTGGCCGGCGCTGTCGTCGGAACGGCCGCCGTGCGTTTCTGAGTGCCGGATCGGGGACCGACGGGATGAGAGGTTATCCACGCCGGCGGAGAAAACGGTAAGGGCTTGGCGGCGGAGGGTGGGGTTCCCCGGCCGGTAGCCGGCGGCGAGAGCTTTTTGATCGGAAAAGTATCACCGATCAAATTGTCGAGGCGGGAGAAGAAAGGCCAGGGGCTCTGGTAACCGCCGCCGGATTCGTAAACCCTAGCCTTCTCGATCTTGTACTTCTTGAGCGTGTCGATTCGATTTTTGCACTGAACATCGGTCCGGCGAATTCGATTGGGCGTGTTAGTCGCCGTTTCTCCATGGCCGGCGCCGCCGTCTCCTGCGTGGAGTTCGTTGACGGCATCGGCGACCTCTTGCCAGTGCTTCTGACGGAGGTTGCCGCGGTTGAGCTCAAGGTAACGGTCGCCCCAGGCTTCAATGAGGGTGAAGGTTGCGTCCTCGTTCCAGCAGTCTTCGCGGCCGGAGAACGGGGACGAAGAAGTCGGAGGCGGGCGCGGCGGAGCGGCAGTTGCGGAGGTGGTGGGAGACGGAGCGCCGGTGACGGAGTCCATGTGGACGGCGGTTGTTTTTTTGTTTCTTTTGTACGTTCTCTTTTTTTACTTGGGTAGGGAGGTTGAGCAGTGAGCACGGGCGGATACAAAAGCGAAGAATGCAAGGCGTTTTCTACTTTTCTTAACTGAGGAAGGAACTCTTTCTTTCTGTGTTACGTAGGAGTTTTTTGTTTTCGGCCACAACGAGTCCAACGATAGTTGTTTGCCGTGGGTGAAAAGTGAAAACACATTCTTGAAAGAAAAAAAAATTCCTTTTTTTCTTTAATTAACTTCGTTTTGGATTAATTTGGAAATAAAAATAATATAAGCTCTTGTGTATGTGTATTGGCCCATTGGGCTAAGTTCAACATCAGTTTCGTTATTATGGGTCTTCAACTATGTAGTCCTTCTTGCACAAAAACAAATAACTATGTAGTCCTCGTAGGGCATAGCCCAAGTGGTGAGGAGTTTCCCACTAGTAGCTGCACTTGCAAAAGGATAGGGGTTCGAAACCCATGTGCTGAAAGGATGAAATTGTGTGGGTGGGTGAGTGGGTGTGTATTATGATACCTAAGATTGGGGGTTGTTCAATCCATGACAAAAAAAAAAAAAAACAAGAACAAAAAATCTATGTGGTTCTTCAACTATTTGGGTCTTTGAGTGTCGGGGGTTCGAATTTTGCCTTGTGCAAGCTGCAACCTAACCCTTAAATGGGCAACCAAAATAATAATAATAATAAACACTCAATTAGTTATATTTTATGTTTTATTTTTTAAATCATATTTCTAAAATATAGAGCCGTTAAAATGAATCGCAAATCGAGAATTGACTCGGATTGTTCGTAATTGTGGGCAATTTGAGCTAGTAAAACCACAACTCATTCAGAAGTGGGTCATGTGGCTCGGATCGTATAACTCGCGAGTTAGATGGGTTCGAGTCGAGCGAGCATGGGTTGGCTCGTCTAACACGTTTCACCTATTTTTTAATATATAAAATATATTTTGTTACATAAATTCTAATTTTTAATTAACTTTTTAAATTTTTATATAACTTAATATGAAAAATATATTCATATGTGATAAATATTTTTTATTTTGTATGGATATGAAATAAAAAAGACTAAAATTATATAGTAATTTTTTTTTAAAAAATAAAATAAAATAAAAAACAAGTTAAACGGGTCGGCTCGTCTAACTCATTAACTCGGGCGAGTCGAGTTGGGTTGGTACTTCCTTGACTCGTTTAAAATACGAGCCAACTCGTTTTTCAAATTTTGATTCGTCGCTCGAGACGGGCTTGCTTGTATTTGGCCTGCCTACCCGTTTGACACCTCTGGTCCCAACACTAACCCTACCCGTGGGTTGATATTTTATTTATAATTCAACCATATCCTATTCGCGGGTTGAGAATTTCCGAACCCTAACCCTATTCGCACTCAACCCAAGGGTATCCAACCCTATCTGCGGGTTGCAACTGATGAGAGGTATAATTTAGAAATTAGGATTTGTAAAATTTCATATTATACATGTAAGTAAATGGAAGAAGCTTTTATATATTCAAGGTATAAAAACTAAAAACTGAAGTGATAATTGAGTAGTTTAGACCTTTTATATAACTAAGAGATCATTTGTTCTATCCCCAACACTAACATTTTTAAAAGAAATATGTATTATATATGGGGTGCAGGTTAGGCAGGTATGATTGAGCCTAAAAGTTAGACGGGCTCAGGTTGAGCAAGCACGGAATAACTCGTCTAACTCATTTTCCATTTTTCCTATTTTTTAGTATATAAAGTCTATTTTTTTTACATAACTTTTCTTCTCTTTAATTATTTTTTTAAACTTTATATAATTTCATTTTGGTGAAAAAACTTTATATAATTTAATATTAAAATATATATTTTTGATATTTTCACTTGCTAAATTTATTCACTTTATTTTCATTTTATAAAATTTTAATGCTATTTAAGATAATAATTAATTAAGAAATATAATCACTCTTTTAGTATTCATTACAAATAATAAAACACTCTTATTCTAATACTAGAACTCCTGAACCTATTCAACTATGAACATTTTCTCTCTGTTAATTGATGACACATTTTTCTTCTCCTTTTATCTCTTAATAGTGATATATAGAAGATAGATGTTTTAGCAATCTAGTTTAATTTTTTCTTTTTAAGCTTACGTTCATAATTGTCACATGTTATAATATTAATTTATCACTTAAATTTCTTTAAATCTTATTATCATATAATCAATTTATGTTTTAAAATCGCTCTACTTGTCTGTACGGATTTATGAAATTTGTTTTGGATATCTAATGATATTAATCTTTTCTTTGTAATTTGTCTTTCTTTAAAATGGTTTTACTATATCCGTTTAAATTTATTTATTCTGAATTTGCAGGTTTGAACATGGAAGAGTTGATAAATGGCTAGGAGGAGAACGTACCACGATGACATGATCGTGATTGTGATCATCCTTAAGACGAATCAATGAACTCCAAAGGGCATCAATTTGCATTTGAAGAGAAACCAAAAAAAAATTTGCATTTGAAGATTTTCAAAGAAAAGTTTTTCCTGCTTTGAAGTTGTGATATTTATAGTGTACATATGTTACATTAATTTTTTGAGATATGTAAAAAATTATACATAAAATAAATTATCATTTTATTTGATCACTCAATAATTATTAGAGATAATTTTCTAACATGTGAGGGGATTCTTTTCAATGCAATAATGAAATGAATATGAAACCTAACTAAAAAAAAAGATTATAGGATAATATGTTTACAAAAAAAATTAGTTGTTATTTTATTAATTTGAAATTGAAAAAGTGTAGGTAACTAATATTTTCCTAACCAACAAATCAGCCAACAGAAATAGAACTACCGTAATTACTGTTTATGGAATGTTTACAATGGATGCCAGTGGAACATCTATAATTGTTTTAGAAATAGAACATTCGAAAATTAAAGAAACCAACAATTAAAACAGAATATCTAAAACCTATAAAAATAAAACATCCGAAATATATAGAAATAGAACATCCTAAACCTAAAGAAACAGAATATTCAATTTAAGTTGTTGACTGATGTTGGTTGAATTTTGTTTGGTTACCTTGCATTTTTGTTTGAAATAATATTTATCTTTTTGTATTCGATAATGCTAGTTAACCAATAAAAATTCAGCCAACAATTTAAATTGGATGTTCTATTTATTTAGGTTTTGGATGTTCTATAAATAGTAGTTATGGATATTTTATTTTTACTGACTGATTTGTTAGTTAGAAAAATATTACTACCTATACTTTATCTTTTGCATTTATTACATAATTACTAACGATTATAATATTGAAATAGTTTATATAAAACTTTTTTTTTACTATAATTTATACAAATATATTTATATAAATTCCATAATATATAATACAAAAGAGAAAGTCTAGGAAGGACATATGGTTAGAAAGTCCATGAGACACATTCACCGAACACATTCTTTGGAGAATATCGTTGGTAGATCTTTTGCCATATCTCCATGAAAACACGCACAAATCCTATGCATCACGCATCTCCATATCCATTATCATCGATCTCTTGAAGTCCTCATATGGATCCTTCAACTTCTTCACCATTGTGCCACCACTGCGCTGCCGCCGCGTCTTCTTCTTCTTATCGCGCCACTACCACCACCCACGCTACTCTCCGTGCCACCCTTGCAACCAGTGGCAAAGCTTGAAAATTTTTTTTTGGGGGCCAAATTTTTTTTCGTAAAAATTATATTTTTTTTTCTTGGATAATAACTTTTCTCTAAAAAATGCATTAATTCTTTGATTTTTCGTCATTATAATTGTAAAAAAAATAAAATATATAAAATGTAGATGGTAAAATAAGCAATAATATTAAATTATAATTGTTATATATATATATATTAAAAATTACATTACTTATGGAACTTTTGATTTTTTTCTGCAATCAATATTATTTTGGTGTCAAAATAATTCTTATATATATTTTCTCATTCTTGAACGTTATTTTTCCTCTTAAAAAATAAATCAATTTTTTTATTTTTCATCCATGTAAAGGATAAAAAGCTTACCCAATTTCTCCAAAATGATATAAAAGAATATAATTACTTGAAACTTTGTTCAAAAGTTGTAACATATAAATTCTTTAGTAACGTAGATCTCTGCAGTTTGCATCTCAGCTCCTTGTCATTTTTAATTTGTGGAGTCAAAACGAAATTTTTTATTGTTCAAAAGGAATTAGGATAATAACTAATAAATTTTGTTTTTTTATTTTAAGATACTATATAAGATTTTTTCTTAATTTAACTTTTTTAAAATTTTAAACGCCCACAATGTTACACATTTTATATATATATATCAAAAGCCTATTTCGTTAATTATTATTATAGGTGTAGGCGTGACAAGACCTATATTTTATTATTAAAATCAAGTGAAAAAAATAAAGAAATTAAGTTCCTACAAAGATCTCTTTTCTTTTTCTTCAAAAAAAGACTTTCCAATTAAAAACTTACACAACTATAGTTTTTTAGTACTATTTTTTTTATAAAAATTTTGGGGGCCATGGCCCACCATTTTCCTTTCAAAGCTCCGCCACTGCTTGCAACCGCGACAAGGCGATTCAGGTGTTGCAGATTTGTGTCTTCGCGTCGCCGTCGCAGATCTGTGTCCACCTCCGTCTCCAGCTTCCTCTTCCGTTTCACCTTCCTCTTTTTGTCGTCGTCGCTGATGCGTGTGCATCTTGGGTTGTTTTTAGTATCAATTTCTCTTAATTATCATGATATTCTTTGTGGATTATTGTTATTAATTGATCAAATCAAACAAACTTGATGTTCCTTGAGTTGTGTTTGTGTTTTTAGATGATTCACTGAGGATTTTAGATAATTGAAGACCATTTGAAAGAGATTGAAGAAGAGGGAACGAAGCAGAAAAGAAAAGAGAAAATTGGCTAAGAGTTGAAGCCCACGTATAATGTGGAGAGCCCACGTCATACGTGGGAATTGAATAAAAAAAGGCAAGATTTGACAGAGAGCCCACGTTATACGTGGGACTCTCACGTCATACGTGAGCAATGGCTCACAAAGAAGAAGAATTTGGCAGAGAGCACACGTTATACGTTACAATGCTAAACTCGGCAAGTATACCGAATCGTGCAAGTAATACCACGGTGAGTGGATATCGTTCCCACGAGGATTGACGGAACAAGCAATACAACTTAACCAACCCAATTGACTAGACAAATAATGAAACAGAGAGGGTGTATAGTGCAACTGTAAAAGCAGACAGTGAACAAGAATGAATGCAACGTGTGACTAGAATGTGAGATTTAGAAAACAGTGAATGAAAGTGTTAAGGATTTGGAGATGTTTTACCCTAAGCTACCAATTCTAATCTTCAGTTTCTTCTCTAACAATTATGATCTAATTCCCAACGAATCCTTATTAACTAAACCCTAATCTCTTAGCAATTTAGTTTCTCTAAACCTAACCAATTATCAATCTCTTGATTAAGTAATTAAGAAAAGAGGTGAAGTACACAAACAGATTCAATTCTAATTGAAACTCAATAGTGATTTTAGGTTAAGTTATATGTCACGTACCCAACCTATTTCTAAACC
>JASCZI010271876.1:0-15774 GCA_036250425.1 Stylosanthes scabra
TTAATATTGATTAATAGAGATCTCTATGACAGGTACATCCACTAAGGATTTATAGCATTGGTTGGGGAGGTACAGTAAAAACAGACAAAACACAGTTGTGGAAGATAATAAAAAGGAAAATATTGAACATAAGACATGAAAGGTAACGTAATCATCTTCTATTTTAATATATTCAAGTATTTTATCTTTCATCTATTTATTCAGCTTTATATCTTCGGAAAAATCACTTTAGCCTAAATAGTCCATACGCTCCAATTTCACTGTAAATTAAATATATAAAACATGTAAAATTTTGAAATTAATTAAACACTCATTATGCTAAATTTAAAATTGTTCATTTTACAGTCACAAACCCAAAATTGAACAATTCTCTCATATCCGTAAAGAACTACCATGCAGGTATGTGTCATTATTATCTAGAAACGTGTAACCAATGATTTGTGATATCGAGAAAAATACCTTAAATGATGACTTAAATTCATAGAACTCATTTATCTTTTTCTTTATTCTCAGAAAGTTCATAGCAAAACAAAAGATTTGGATTCTGCAGGTAATAATTATTCTTTTCAATTAAAAATGAGTTATGTTACAAACATCTATATATCAAAACAAAAGCAAAATTATGATCAAACAAATGGTTTCACAATTTTTCAAGGCTCAAGATGTTATGGATAAAGTGATGTATGATGAACTGCTAAAGATTTTTACTAGGTACATATCTCTGAATCACAGATTTTAATTTGTTTGATTTTTATTCTTATACTTTACAACTAAAAAATAAAATAGTTACGATAATTCATTTTTCTACTGTTCATTGTTTGTAGGGCAAAGGAAGCTTCATTACATTCAGATCCATATTTTGGGCTTCCACTTAAAAAGGAACACAATGATGAAATCGAATGACATTTGAATAGATTGATTTTTTTTTTAATTCTTAGTAAAAAATAACATGTAAATCAAACTTTGTTTACTTTCCTTAGCCAAAAATACATTTTGACCATTAGTTCTTACTTTAAGTATATTATTTTGGAGGATGATAGATAAATATTTATTGAGTGTTATTTTAGAGTTATTTTTGTAAAAGATCGTTTGCTTTCAAGTACAAGTGTGATAGACCTAAAATATTAAAGTGATGAATAGTAATCAGACTATGAATTGAAAGATCGAAAAAAATATAAATTGAGTTAGTAATGTGTGAAATTTTAGTGCTGCTTATAATTCTAATTCATAGATATGATTGTTTTAGAGTATTAGTATAAGTCACACTAATGAAAGAAAATAAACATTAAAAAAATGATAAAGATTATGATGAGATTGTGAAAACTAGAAAGAAAGGATTGAAATGGTAGAATGAGTGGTAGAGATGGAGATGGGCAAGAGAGAGAAAGGGGATTTGAAATTAAAAAACGAGTTGTTAATGGAAGATTTTTAATTTTTAAAAATGAAAAAGAAAAAAAAATTTATAATTATTTTGGCAAAGTTACCGGTGCCCTCCCACACCGAATTCTTAACTCTCAATCTAAATGAATCAGAACAATAGAAAAGTAAAATAGTGGAAAGATGAGGGGTAGGGATTAGCTACCTCTCATTAATTATTGATTGATGTCTTAGTTGAGATATAATTGTTTAAGTAACTTCCATGTTTCATTCAATATATTTTAAATGTTCAATAATATTGCATTATATTTTGTGAACGCTTCTAATTTTAATAAGATATGAATTTTACTTCCAAGATTTTTAATTAAATTTAAAATTAAATTGTCTCTAAAAGTCTTCAAAAGCCCTGCACGAATAAAATCCAATAGTAATTAAGGGAAATGATAATTTCTGTCTATTTTTTTATAGTTTTACTCTTCATATAATTTTTTGTATTATAAATTTATAAAAGTTTGTAAAATAAATAGTGACATTATGAAAACAAAAGTGGTATTATCATTTTTTTTAAAAAAAGTTATTTCAAAATGACAAAATCTATATGATGATTAAGCAGAAAAAAAATTTAATTTTATTAACCGAGATAGCAAAAGCAAAATGGCAACAAGATCCTAAGATTTCTCTAGTATGGAGAAATCCAAGGTTACAACAGTACTATTTTTACCAAACAAAATTCTAAATAGGACAACTGAAACAACAACTCATACAAGAAATACAAAACATTTCTAAAATCTCAACAAACTCCAATATTCATCATTCAAAGTTGAAACTCCCCAATATCAAATCTATTTTGCTGAAGCACGAATTTTTTCATAGAGACCTTTGAAGAAGGCAAAAATTGGGTCTCTAGGAGGTAAACTTTCTTTGATTGTTGGCTGACTCAGAAATTCTTGGCTCCATTTGCAGAGTTTGGGAAATTTCTCATTAGTAACAAGTTGCAGTCCTGCAATTTCTTGAAGCATAGGTATCCAAAATGCAATGTATACAGCAGCAATGTCCACGAAGCCAAATTCTTCTCCTCCGAAGAACTTGCCTTTAAGCTCCTCTTCAAGGAACTGAAGAGCTTCTTGTGCTTCTTTAACGTTCTTCTCACGCTCGTTCTCATCAGCTGTGAAAATAGATTTCCAGGCAGCACCGAAAACCTGGATTTAAACAAACAAAATATAGTCTTAGAAAAAATTTAAAGTACTACTATATAATTTTGACCTATATTCTATAGGTATTATAGATAAAGTATAAAAAGATAGAGAGTAAACATTAACAGAATAATTTTGGAATTAAAATTGCATCAGAGATGATTAAAGAAATGAGATCAATTTCAATTTATAAAATATTCTCACACTGAATTAAAATAATTAAATGAGTTAAGTTGCTGGTTAAATTTACTGCTAGCCATCTAACCTTTCTTCTTTTAAATTTTGGAATAATTACTCAAATCCGTATATGAGATATTTTTAAAATAGATCATTTTCATCTCTCAGATCAACCCTAACATTTAACAAAATGCACAAAATAATCCCAATAGTTTGAAGTATTATTCAAAAATTTCTAAAATAAAAGTAATATTTAACATTTATGATGAGAATTAGTATTATTATTTACCTTGTCATCTATGAACTTGGCCCAGAAACGTGCCAAGGCTCTCTGGTAAGGATCAGCGGGTAAAATGGATTTGCCCTTCCAAGCTTCATCAATATACTCAACAATGATAAGTGATTCATTTATGGGCTTTTCATTGTGAACAAGCACTGGCACCTTCTTGTGAATGGGGTTGTATTTTAAGAGCTCTTCACTCTTGTTCTGCAAATCTTGTGGCACAAACTGGTATTCAACTCCCTTCAATTTTAGAGCAATCTGAACCCTGCAAACAAACGGGCTTCCAAGAACCCCCAAGAGCTTCACATCTTCCTGAGCCATATTGATTACAAGCAAATAAAAAGCACTTCAAACTGGCTTGAAATTATAAAAACAATATTAAGATATTGTACTTGACTACTTGGAGTTTCGTATATGATTGGTAATTCTTATGAGGTCCTTGTGTGGGGATTTATAGAACCAAGAAGCCTGATTTTCAAAATAAATCTTATTGTCGGCAATAGTTGACGACTTGATATTTTTGTTTTAAATAAATTTCAACCATTAAATTGGTTTTAAAATTTTGTTTTGTAGCTAAATGAATTTTCATATAGATTGTTTATTTTATTAAGGTATTGATGTAAGATTTTTTTAAAATTTTTATGAATTTATTAAATAATATTGAGAATAGTTTATCTAAAATTTTTAAAATAAAACAAATTTGGAAATTAAAATTGATTAAATAAAACAAATTAATTCGACGTATTATTCAAAATATAAATATAAATAAATAAACTCTGAAATAAGATGAAGATTAAAGACGCGAGTTATAGTAGTAGGCCATTCTGCATTAATTACAAAAAATTGCAAATCGACGGGACAAGCGGTGAGACAGATGCACGAGAATAATCTAGAAGAGAGTGGAAAGTATAATTAAAATTCAATAAATTTAGGTGTACACTTTACACATATCATAAATTTATTCATATTTTTTATATCAATTAATATTGATGTACACATAAAATACATAAATATATTTTAATTAATCATTTCTTCAAATAAAAAAGATTTATGTGTTTTAATGTGTTTATGTGTACCCCTAACAAAATCGTTTTTATATCTGGTAAATATACATAACAATCACAAAAATAATGAAATTTATCACAAAAATATTGAGTACAAAAATAATAAAGTTTAACGTAAAAATTTTGAATTATTAAAAAAAAATTATTTTTGAGATAATATGCATGGATATATGATAAAAGTAAAGTCTCCTTATTACAATTCAGGAATTATAGAGAAATTAGAGAGAAGAGGGGAAAAAGAAAAATTCCTAAAAATGTGATTGAAAGACAGACTGAGATAGAAAGACTGAGATTGAGAAACTGATATTGAATTAAATTTGTATATTATATTTGATTTAAAATTATTAAGATATAAATACTGGAAAGTAGAGATTGAATTAAGTCAGTGGAGGAAGAACAAAGACTAATATTTAAAACTTTAATGTTATGCGAGGATATTTGAGTAAAAATAAGTTATTAAAATTTCAGTTCCAGTCCTGAGTTCCCTAGTCCTTCCTAATCGGAGGTATTAAAAATACTGAAATTTTAAAGACTGAGACTGAAATTTTAGTTTCAGTTCTTATGAAATAAACAAAATGCTAAGTCTCAATCTTTCAGTTTTAGTGTCAGCTACCAAATACATCCTAAAAGAAACCAAAGAGAACAAATGTATCAACAATTCATATATTGATTATCATTACATGTATTCATTATATCTATTTATATCAAGTATTAATATTATCTTAATTAGATTAGTGGACACAATTATATATACGTATCAATGTGTACATGTATGTAGTAGGTATTATTATATTCGACAATTATTTTATTAAATTCTCATTAATTTTTTCATAAAATAATTATAATAAGTTTTTAAATATATTTTAATAATGTTTTTATTATTCTTCATTTTTTTGTCAAACAGAAAATATAAATATTTTAAGATATCTTATATTTAACAAAAAATAATTAAATTTTATTTAAAATTATATATCTAATATAAAGACTTAATTAAAAGTTTATAAATCATAAAGACTTTAGTTATAATGAAAAGAAATATCTTCCTTTACAAAATTGTCTATATTTAATACTCCTATAATTTAAGAATAATTACAATAACTATTCATTTAAAAAAATCTGAACTAAAACTTAATTATGTTGAAAAGGGAGCACACCAATTTTCTTATTGAATATTCCAACCCCGTCAAAAGGATTATTCTAGTTGCTAAGACTATAACTTTCCATAAAGGAGGACTAGAAGTGATGCAAGGGATTACATCAGCAAGGAGTTCTAATGGAGGTCAACTGGTCAACTGTGGTTCTTAATTATAATCACCCGACCGTATGTATGTTACTATACATTTTTTTTAAATGAAAATAAATAAAATATAAAATAAATTTTTGAGAAAAATGTATAATAAAATTATAAGTCTTTAAAAGAAAACTACAAGCTAACTTTTGAACATGTTTGAACTTTGAACCTTTCGATTATCATGTTATATGTATATAAAATATTAGCAATCAAATCGGTTATTTTATAAAAAAAAATACATGCATATATATATATATATATATATATATATATATCGATAATGCTACATGTATATTTTTTTTGGTGTACACCTCCAACCAAGTCCCAAACGAACAGATTTTTATATATACAACGAATATATTTTCATAGTTAACATGAACAGATTTTAAAACATGTTCGTTTGCTTTTAAAAATCTGTTCGTTCTAGTAATAAAATTCTGTTCGTGCACGAATAGAAATTTATATATGACACGAACATATTTTATAGTTGACACGAACAGGTTTTAAAATTCTATTCGTTTGCTTTAAAAAATCTGTTCGTTCTAGTAGTAAAAATCTGTTTGTTTAGGACTTGATTAGAGGTGTACACCAAAAAGAGATGTATACCAAGATTAATTATATATATATATATATATATATATATATATATATATATTAAAATTTGTAAACACACTTATATATTATATATAAATTTTGAGCGATGGATTTTAATATTAATAATATTAGGTAATTAATAAAAATTCAGCTAACTATTTTTTTAAATTTTAAATATTCTATTTTAAAAAAATATAAAATTAAGTGATTATTAATTAATTTTTATTAGTTATTAATTCTTTCTCTTTTACTATATATAGAGTAGTTTTTTTTCATAAATTATAAATCCATTGTTGTAATAGTTTAAAAACTTGTTTTGTACTTCTTCTGATAAATGTATAACTTATAACAAAATTTTCTAAGAAGTTTACTCCATATTTTTTTCTTCTTCCAAGTTTATAAATTGATTAAAAATTCTTTAAAAATTTATTGTCTTATTGTTTTTTAACTAAAGGAGGGACAAAAACAGGTTAAATATAGGGAAGAGACCAAAAATTAATTTCTTAATAAAAATAAGACTAAACAAAAAAGTTAAGAAAATCAAACAAAAAGTTATTATGGAAATAAAAGTTGAAATTTGGGGGCCATTGCCCTACTTTATCACAATGAGGCTCCGCCTCTAACCTAAAGTATGGACGGAGTTTTAGTTTTGGTCAGAAATCTACTAGGTACAACGATTAATAATTCACATTTGTTTGCATTGTGGTTCGTGGCATTATGAGAATATGAATATGAAACCAACTTTCTGCATGAGAAAATCCTCATTTACCTTATTGGGAGGCTGGTAGTGGATGGGGTATAATTGAGAATTCGATATTTCTGTATTTTTAATCGTTAATTTTAATCACATATATTTTATAATTAAAATTAATTAAAATTAACGATTAGAAATATAAAAACACCGAATTTTTAATAACACTTGATCTATTTCCTATTTTATTTACCTTTAAAAGAGTAGAGATGTCACATATCATGCTGTGTATCTAAATGAATATGAAAAATCTTAATAATAAGATATTAGAAAAAAAATTCCATTATTACATAAGGTAGCTGAAATAAATCCTAATAGAGAACTTAAAAAAATCTTATTAAGACACAACAAAATTTATTAGAGAGTCACCAAAAACAAAATTTATTAGAGCATAATAAAATCTTAATAAGACACAAGAAAATTCTAGTAGATCACTTACAAATATTAATGTATTATTATTAAAGCTCTATTATTAATTTTATTCTCTTTAAACTGCGTTAAGAAAAATTAAATAAACTATTTGTCAACCTTATTTAAAAACATCACAAAATCTTTTACATTTCTTACATCAATATCATAATAAAATACGAAACATTTTCAGTATATCAAAAATACAGATATTTCTATATTTTTAGTCGTTGATCTTAATTAATTTTAATTATTATATATATATATATATATATATATATATATATATATAATTAAGATCGACCAAAAAAAATACAGAAACATTGATGTTTTTTAGATATAGTGAAAACATTTCTAATAAAATAAACAATCTATTATTAAAATCATTTATCTTAAGAAGTTAAAATAGTCAAAAAAAAGTCAAAAAGAAAATTTAAAACTAATTTAATGATTGAATTTTTTAAAAATTAAAATATAAAGTCAACTATTGCGACCATAAGATTCATTCACGCAACGCGGTAGGCTTGGAAATCAGGCTTCTTGGTTCTATAAATTCCCACAAAACCCTCATAGTTATTATCAATCAATTATATACGAAACTCTTAAGTGCAACTAAATTTGAAGTGCTTTTTATTTGCTTGTAATCAATATGGCTGAAGAAGATGTGAAGCTCTTAGGGGTTCTTGGAAGCCCGTTTGTTTGCAGGGTTCAGATTGCTCTAAAATTGAAGGGAGTTGAATACCAGTTTGTGCCACAAGATTTGCAGAACAAGAGTGAAGAGCTCTTAAAATACAACCCCATTCACAAGAAGGTGCCAGTGCTTGTTCACAATGAAAAGCCCATAAATGAATCACTTATCATTGTTGAGTATATTGATGAAGCTTGGAAGGGCAAATCCATTTTACCCGCTGATCCTTACCAGAGAGCCTTGGCACGTTTCTGGGCCAAGTTCATAGATGACAAGGTAAATAATAATACTAATTCTCATCGTAAATAGTACTTTTATTTTCTTTACATTGAAGTGTAGTGGTATCCCGAAACTCGAATTCGAGACCTCTTATAATGAGAAGAGAATAATGCCATATGAGCTATAATTCATTTGCGGTTAATATTTAGTTTTAATTCAATTTAAACTTTATATATAATAATAAAATTTAATTTATTCTAAACCAGTTTGAAACCATTTTTATAAATTGAAATTTGTCTCGTTTCTTTAATAATTTCTAATACAAGGTTATGAATTAAAATTCGGAAAATCTCCATTAGAATTTACTTTTAATTTTTTATCATTAATTTTATTTATAACTCGTAGAATATATGTCAAATTATAATAATATAGAATATTATCTTAGATGTGTTTTATTTTTCTTTAATAAATGATTATTCTTTAAACTTTTTCCTTATAAAAATAAGACTATATTTTTTAAAGTTAACATAATATCATATAATATTTTTCAAACTATCAATCATTACTGTAATTTTTTTTTAAGATGGACCATTACTTTAATTTGTTTAAATTCAGGTTTTTATTGCTGCCTGGAAATCTGTTTTCACTGTTGACAAGAACGAACGTGAGAAAAATGTTGAAGAAGTACACGAAGCTTTCCAGATCCTTGAAGATGAGCTTAAAGGCAAGTTCTTTGGGGGAGAGGAGTTTGGCTTTGTGGACATTGCCGCTGTAAATATTGCATTTTGGGTCCCTCTGATTCAAGAAGTTGCAGGATTGCAACTGCTCACTAATGAGAAATTTCCCAAACTTTACAAATGGAGCCAAGAATTTATGAATCAGCCAACAATTAAAGAATGTTTGCCTCCTAGAGACCCAATTTTTGGCTTCTTCAAAAGTCGATATGAAAACCTTCTTGCTTCAGCAAATTAAATTTGATATTAGAGAGTTTAAATGATGAACATTGGAGTTTGTTGAGGAACATTTTGTATTTCTTGTGCGTGTTGTTGTTGTTCAATTGTCTTGTTAGACTTTCGTCTTTTTTTTTTTAATCATTATAAATGGTGCGGTGCTATTGTAACCTTGGATTTCTCCAGGTTAGAGAAATTCTATTTTGTTATCTCGGTTAATAAAAAATAAAACTATATCTTTTTTTCTTGCTTAATTATATCGTATAAATATTGGCATTTGAAAGAATTATTTTTTGAAAACATAATGTCACTTTTATTTTGATAATGTCACTATTTTTTATACAAATTTATATAAATTTACAGTAAAACGTATTCATATGAAAAATGACATTATAAAAATATAGAGAAATTACCATTTCCCTTTTGACAATTGTTTCCTGTTTTGCAAAGTTCTAGTATTTGCGGCGGAGAGACCTCAAGCATCTGCTGTCGTTAAAAGGTTTGAGATATTTGCCTTACTATTGGATTTTATTCATGGAGGGCTTTTGAATGGTATATTCGTAATTTGTTAAGTGAAATCAAAAGTAAAAGCTTCAGTCAACAATTTAATTTTAAACTTATTAAAAATCTTGGGAATAGAATTCGACGGCGACGTTCACATTTCATTAAATAGTGTTTATAATTATTTTGTTTGATTTGGGAAGGTTGAACCCTACCTGGACCAGATACCTTCCATTCTCCATTCGTAACTTGATCTCTTCAGAGGCTAATCAATCTCGAAGAAGAAGGCTGAGCAAACTTGGATGATGAGTCGTTGTGGTTAGTGGCGTGGAGTACTTTTGTTTCTCTTATTTTTTCGGTTTATATGTTAATATTTAATTTTCGGTTTATATGTTTGTATTTACATTTATGTTTTGAATAATGCGATGAATTAATTTAAAAAAAAAAAAGTTTAGGTAAAGTATTTAATTTTTAATTACCAAATCAATTATATACTCATTAAATTATCTTAAAAAAAAGATAAATTTTTCGTCAGTATTATTTAATAACTTCGTAAAACTTTTTAACGATATTCGATCAATATCTTAATAAAAAAAAAATCTAAGTATGAAAATTAATTTATTTACTAAACAAAAATTTGACAGTGATGTGAAATTCTGGAAATACTAAAAACGTATTATTTACAGCTGTTGGCTATAGCCAATTTTTTCTTGTATGCAACAACTTTGGGAGCAAAGCTTCACTACTGGGCCATCGCCCTTGCTGCAAACATTCTAGGTTTAATATGATACAAACAATTCATACTTAGTTACATAATTTAAAATTAGGGTATTGCCTGTGTGTTGTATGGGATAGCATTATCAATATATGACTTCATGATTTACTAACAAATAAATTTAATTATTTTTAACTGTAGAATCTTTTTTATATATTTAGTGATGTAATTAGAATATAAAATAGTCCATATTAAAATCGATAATTCAAATTAAAACTGATGCCCTAAATTTGCAAGAAGATAAGATTCTTTTTAAAATATGATACAATTTGTTAAATTATTCAAAAGATTTTTTGTTTTCTATATTTTCTATATATTTTAAGTTTCAATTGGTGAATTAAAAAATTTACATCATTAATATTCTAACGACAGTAAACTCTAATAAATAGGAGGTTTTTTTAAAAGAAATTTGTTTATCTTTAATTAATCCCATTTCTTTTCATAGATATTAGGATATTTGTTAAATCTTGATTGTTTAAAGAAGTATAATTATGAAATGTGTTAAATTATTAATCCGTATTTCACATATATAAATTTTAGGAATTTTCAAGTTTAAATTTATCCCTATGAATCGGCTTTTTTATTGTTTGAATGACATAATTTAAGGAATTTTTACTTTTAAGTTTATCTTTATGCGCCTTGCCTTTTTATTGCTTGAATACACTAAATTTAAGGGAATTTCAAATTTAAATTTCATAAAATTCCAATTTCAAATTCAAATTCAAGGAATGACATTAATATGTTTTTTGTTGCACTTTTTAATAATTTAAATGATCATTCATTGCTATATACTTGTAAAGTATTAGGGAACGCCACCTAGGATAAAGCCCGCGCTTTGCGCGAGGCACAATTTTATTTAATTTAAGCTAATTTATTAATTTTAAAATCATTAGTGTACCAATTATTTAAAAAATAAATTTTGTCTATTATATTTATATTAAAAAATTTGTTATTATTTTACTTTGCAATTAAAAAAATTATTTGTATTTATAATTATCATAAGTTATATAAATTTTACAAATTTCATAATAATAAATAATAAAAAACAATTATAAAAAACAACTTTTACATCATATTGTTACATGTTACACCCCTTAGACCTTAGTTAGCCCCTCAAAAGAATTCAATTTGCATAGTGAATATGCTAATGGCAACAGAGCTAAAATAAGAAAATCTAAAAAGCTAAAATAATAAACATGTGACTCAAACAAATGATGTAAATAAATTTGAGAATTGCATTTGACAAGTAAAGAGATATAAAACAAAAAATGAAAATATATTGAAACTAACAGATAGGGAAAGGAATAGATTAAAAATTGAACCTAAACATTGAACAACAAAAAGAATATCAACAAATAATCTTGTACTATCAACAAAAATGAAAATATATTGGCACAATTCTATTTAAGTTAAGCTAATTTATTGATTTTAAAATTATTAGTATATCAATTATTTCCTAGACAGAAACAAATTTAAACTAAATGAATGCATAAAAATTAATAATTTTTCTTTAAACAATAAAATATGATAATTAAATTAATCACACAACAAAAACTAATTAACTAATATTGAAGTAAATAACAAATAATGAATTTATAACAAATAATGAATTAATAATAGCATCAAGTTAACTTACTAACTTTTATTATTTAAATAAATTTCGTAAAAATAGGTGGTCGATTATATTAACATAATTTCTTATAAGATATTTGATGAGAGCCAAAATTCATGGCTTAAGGGCTGATAACACAAAAAAAAATGTGCCTTATAGTTTTGGAAATCTCAATCAACTTCTATACAATTAAAGTATTTTTGTCTAATGTAATTCATCAAGATTCTTTGTTATTACAATGCCAATAAGAAATTATAATGTAAGAGGTCTTTCTTTCTCTACAGCAAGCTTCAAGATAAAATTGAGTCTTTGATTATTATTTTTGCATAGAACTAAATCAATAAAAAACTTAGTTAAACACAAACAAATCATAAAAGTTGAAAAGAGATAATGCACAAATGTAATGAAATATGATTCTAGATTTGCTATATAAAATGTTAAAATTGCATTTCTAAATAAAATACTCATTTCAATAACTGATGTATGATAAGTAAGTTAAGCAATATTTTGATAAAAATATTTAAGATTATATTTGAATTTCTCAATTGAACTTTGACTTCAAAATTTAGAATCTCGTCAGCAACTATTTCGTCGGTAATTATTAGCGACGACCCCGATAAGCTGTCGGTAATATGGTCGTTGTCTTTAAGATATTTAATATTATTACCGACGGCCTGATTTTTTTTGGCAGTCGGCTAGGCCGTTGGTAAATATAATTAAATTAAAAATATATCCCCAATATTACCGACGGCTTAACTAGCGTCGGCATTAACCGAATCTTTTCATAAATTTATATGATCAAATATTCTTTTAAACCTGTACTGAGATTCTAATCAAACAACAGAATTCTGAATGTAAAAATATAATCCGATAATGCTATAATGAAATTAAACATAATCCGATAACGCTAAAATGAAATTATTCCCGTAAATACAACAACGTAGTAGTACAATAGTCAAACATAAACTAAATGTGTCTAGAACAAAAACTAAATGTCTCAAACATAATCAGGATCATCTTGGGACTGTGGGGATCTGGTGGACTGCTCTGGCTGTGGTGGGGGATCCTGGGATCGAGCCGGCGGAGGTGGCGGCGGCGGAGGTGGCAAATCTGGCATCCCACTCGCAGACGAGCCACTTCGTATCTGCAACAGGTAGCTATACATGTCGGAGTAGGCCTTCCTAAGATCAGAGACCTCCTGCGACTGTGCCTGCACGGTGGATTCTAGGCTCCGAACCCTCTATGCATTTGTCTCCGCCTGCTGTGAAAGCTCCCTGTTCAGCAGGACCACCTGCTCTATGAGATCGGGAGGACCAGTCGCGGTGTCGTCGTCGTCAGGATCACCAAAAAGCGGCGGATACTTATGCGAAGGAACCACTCCCTTGCCGTAGATCCTACCCTTCTTGCGGCCGCCTGCAAACTGTGCCCACAAGGCGTCCTCGTCGATGGGTGGGGGCTCTGGACCTCCTGCGTCGATGATCGCCTGACGCTCTGCCTGCCGCCTCTTCAACTCCTCATCGTAGGCAACCTGAAATTAATTATGATTAGTACAACTCATGACCGTTAAATAGCAGAATATAAATGAATGAATAATTACAAAGTAGACTACTTACACCAACGTCATGCGAGCGTCTGTCGACCCAAACCTAGGTGACTTGCAAAACTGGCACTCGCGTAACTGATCGTCATCTCGGTAATATAACATGCAACCGTTGACACAACAATCAATCTTCACCGCTTTCAATCCCAACTAAGAGGTCAATTTTTTTGCTTCGTAATACTTTTTCGGGATTCCGCTGGCATCCGCGGCAACCTCTCTAACTAGCCCCGACACTTGTTCAAATGCATGTTGTGAATAATTATTTTCAGATTTAATTGCTAGCATTCTAGTCGCAATTGAGAGTTGAGAAAAAATCGAACCTTCCCAAAGTGGTTTCCTTACTGACTCTAGTAGCTAGTAAAACCTAATTGCATCGGGATTAGGATCACGGTGCTCTTCTCCTTCGCCGTCCCCTTCTATCAGATCAAATTGGGGGAAGGCATCCGCAACCATGGATTCATACCTAAGTACGTTATCGCTCCAACTGTTCATTCCCGGATCATCGTTGCTTGCATTGTAACCCCCTAGCCCGAACCTAGTTAAGTCTGAATCATTCCCTTCCCCATGTTGCACCCATGTTTCATAATTCGGCATAAAACCCTTCCTCAACAAATCCATCTTTACATCATCAATTTTTTTATACTTCATACACTTGCACTTCGTACATGGGCACCTAATCTTTTCCAACCCAATATAGTTTTCTAAGGTCATACAATACTGCAGGAAACCGTCCAATCCGGTTATGAATGATGGTTTAAGCCCCCTCGATTTGCATAAACTCTATCGTACATCCATGAACGAGAGTGCTCCATAATTACGAGATACCCTTTTCCCCTACATTTGAAATAATATTACCAACTTAGGCCACCTTAATTAAAGTGTTAACCATTATTTCATTTTTTTTTAAAAAAATTTTGAATGAATTTTCCCTAATTATGTTTCTAAACTACATTGCCGGAAAGGTTTATACTCAAATAAAATAATATTTTCAATCAACATACAATTTGCAATTACGTTGTTTAAACCTAGTCGTTCTATCCACCTTATTCCCCACAACAAATACAGAGCAAACACAAACAATCTCCACAGCAAACAAACCGGAAGGATCTCTACGCCCCCGCACAAATTCATTCTCCTCTCCCATTCTACAATTCTATCCTAGGTGGTCAAGTCTCTATCCTAAACATTCAATAAAATTTTCAATTTAATTATTACGATTACCGAATAATTTAATCACAATTCCAATTTAAAAGTGCCCAATAATGCTACCTAAAGTGAATAGGTTACCAACCGTAGTTTCGGGATAAATATGGGCAACGCCTAAACTGCAAAAACTCGGACGATCCCCACCCACCAGCGGCACCAGCAGCAACCTCAACAAGCTCTGTCCCTGAAATTAAAAAAAAAAAAAACATTCACCAAACACGTTACGTACAAAAATAGGGCATCGAAAAGGCATTAAAAAATGCACGAAAACGGAAAAACTAAACCGATTAAATGAAAAAGGGACTTACCCCGAGTACAATGGCGGTGACGGAACTCCGAACGGAGGTCGGAGGAGGGAGAAATCGAGGAGAGAGAGTGAGAGTGCGGAGGAGAGAGAGAGAGTCAGTGAAAAGAGAGAGTGGCGTTTCGGTTATGGGGAAGAAGGAGGGCTCGACGCGGTTTTTTAAAAACGACGACAATGAAATGCAGCATTTCATTAATTTATATTACCGACGGCTTAGATATATCCTTGGCGCGATTTTTGAAATTTTGGCCGTTACTAATACCGACGGCGTCGGTACGCCGTCGGTAATATTAGACGACTCCTTTAATATTCAATCGCCAATGGGCGCCAAATTATTTATATTATTACCGACGGTCAACCACCGACGACGTAGCCGTCGGTAATCAGCGCCTATTTTATCTAGAATCTTCCTTCAATATTACCGACGGCTATGATAATAGTACCGACGGCATGGCCGTCGGTAGGGGCCGCGTGTTGGTGGCCATCGGTAATGACCGTCGATACAGCATGAATGTGTTGTAAAATTTTACGTCTATATATTTTCTATATGGAGCCAAACACACCTAAAGATCTCTATACTTTCTGAATAGATGCAATTGTTGTTAGACTTATTAATGCTTGTTCCTTGACACGCATAAAATAGACAACTGAAAAAAAATAAACAAATTAAATAAAAACTAAGATAATGAATTATGGAACAAAATTAAATATAAATATAGCTAATATATATATATATATATATATATATATATATATATATATATATATATATATATATATA
>JASCZI010271876.1:15873-39020 GCA_036250425.1 Stylosanthes scabra
CCTGCCAAGCATCCATGTATCTCCTGTGAAATCAAAGAAAAAAAACTTAAATTTTTACCTTCATGCAGATTTTTTGGTAGAGATATCAAATTTTCAATAAAATTTAATCTTGAATTTATGTCATCACTACTTGCATGGTATAAGAAGAATCACATACATAATAACATTAATATTTCTATAAAATTTTTAACATAAATAGTAAAAGAAAAAAACAGAAACAATAAAAGAATAAGAACTTACCAGTAGTGAGGAAAATCAAAAATGCAAATTGAAACTAAGAAGAGGAATAGAGGATCAATATTAAAAGTTGCTGGAACTCACCGCGGAAATCACTGACACTACTGGAACCCGACACAGAGATAATCGTCATTGCATTGTGAAGTCATGTGAAAATTAGATCAGAGAGGGATTGAGACAAAGAGGACCAGAGAAACGGCAACCAAAACTCAAGAGGCCAAGAGAGTTCCAGAGAAGTGGGCAGAAAGACAGAGAGGTATCTGGAGATAAAACATGTACCAACGGGACATGAGACGTAAGATGATAGTGAGATACGTGAAGATAAGGGAGAGGAGGGATGTGAACGGGAATATTTTTAATCCTGACTATAAGTATTATTTATAACCAATTTTTTGAATTTCAAAAAACTAAAAAAATTAAATGACCAAAATTTCATATTCAAATTTCAATAAATCAATTCTCTTAATTACCTGATTTATTGTTTTTGAGTTACTATTTTAAATTTCAATATTTCTATTCTAATTTTCCATTTTTAATTAACAGTTGTGACATCATTCAACCACTTAGCATGAAACACTTGGCGCGATTTCGAACACTTCCACATGTCAACGAATAAGGCCGCCAAATGGCGAGCGATGAGAGTACAACTCTATACTTTTATATTTTAATAGATAGATAGATAATGATACAAACAATTCATACTTAATTACATAATTTAAAATAAAACAAAGTTCAACAACAAATCAAAACACAGATAAACCATACTTAAATTAGAATCACAGATGTACTTAAATTTGTCATAGGAAAGTTTGTTCATACAAACTATTAGGAATATACTTGAAATTGACACAAAAATATACTTCTCTTTGGCATAGGAATATATGTTTGAATTATAAAAACGCATTCAAACAGGTTTTGTGATATTACTTTAATTTGACATAAGAACTCCATTCAGTTTGATATAAAAATTCCTTTCAATTTAGCATAAAGCCGATAAAATATTGATATCACTTCAATTTGGCATAGCAACTCCATTCAATTTGGCATAGAAATCGGATCTATTCAAAGAAGAAAACGAAGAAGATAATGTCAACAACAATGCAAATGCATAAAGAAAGAAGAATGCATCGATTTAGAAGTTACCGATAATGACGACGACAACCATGATACAGAAGAGGATGGCAACAATTGCACATCAGCAGAAGATGCAACATAAAAGAACGTGGCGAAGAACATGGGCGGATTCAAAAATTCAGAAGATGAGGGGGCCAAAAGTTAAAGTTTTCAATTGTAAAAATTTAGTGTTGTTTGTTATTATAAAAAATAAAGTATTTTTATAGGAGAAATAACCAAACAAAATAAAAGACAGTATTATTATAAATGAGCAATATGATAGGACCATTAAAATTTATTAATTTTAATACGCAGTTTGCTATCAAATTAAAAATGTTGGCAAAGCAAAAATCATAATCTTGTACTGATGTGCTAAAGATAATTAGGCTGCTAGTTAAAAATATTGCCTAATATAAATTAAAATTAATGACTTATAAATAGTTTTTATTATAAACATTAAAGCACTTTTTATATAATAATACGTATAGAAAATAATTAGAAAAAGAAACAATTAAATTAAATAAAAAACAAAGAATAAAAAATAAATAATGTAAATATATTGGATAAAAATTAAAAAAATCTAAAATTATAAACTTATCAACTCTCTTTACAATTATCATACTCTAAATTTTAATTTAAATATTATAATATAATATATTATATATAATAATTTTTTTTAAAAATAAACTTTAACTTTTTTTTTTTCCGATGAACATAAATTTCATTCAAAGATAGCAACGATACTTACAGATAGCATGAAAAACAACAGTTTTACCGTGGAAATAGAAAGATAAATATCCTAAATGTTTGTTAGATATATGTATATGCGTATGTATTTTACTGTGATATGTATTCTTGTATTTTTGTAGCATCAATATATTGTACAGGGGTATAAGTAATTGACTCTGTACATTGCATTTGGATAATAAAAATCAGTTTACTATTCCTTCTGATCTCTTTCTGTATCTCTCGTACTTTCCTTTCTTCATCTTGTTCTATTCATCCGCCATGACATTACTTGTTTCATCTCAACTCAATCTCAAGAATGGCCTCGTTCCTCTTTCTGACAAACTCGACAAGAACAATTTCTCGACTTGGTAAAAAGGCGTTTTACTTACGCTTCGGACTCTAAAACTCTTAGATCATCTCTCCTACGACAAAGTTCCTCCTCAATTTGTAGAAGTTCCATCCACAGAAGTAGAATCCGAGTCTATTACAAAATCTTCGACGGAAGAGGATGAATATGTCAAAATCGTCAAGATCTGCATCAACACCCAAGACAACACTTGAAGAATCTACAAAGTACACTGATTCAATTCAAAATGATTGTGCCTTGATGACCTTGCTTGATGTTTTGATCAGCATCACCTACAAGAACATGCTGGTGCACTGTCAATCATTTGCTGAATACTGGAAAAAAGATTAATCAACCAAAGACTTACTTCACAGCTCTGAATATCATGATTGTTCAAACCTGTTATCACAGGTTTGATCCTCACTTTCAAAGCCCTTCTCAATCAACTTAAAATTTTGTATCTTACTCTTAGATCCTACCTCCACCACCATCATCCTCCTTTCATCAACCAAAGACTTACTTCACAGCTGCACCTAGTATCCCTAATTCCACTTGGTATGCTGACACAAGAGCCTCCCTTCATGTAACTGCAGAACACTTTAATATTCTGCAACACTCAGACTCCAATCAAGGCCTTGAGCAACTTTGCAAGGGAGTACTTATACTTAACTCTGGCTATTCATTTCTTTATGATAAGTCTAGAAATGTGTTTTTTAAATTGTCTATTCTTTTACATGTACCTACGATTACACAAAATTTGCTTAGTGTCTCCAAATTTGCAGAAGACAATTCTGTCTTCTTTGAATTTTGGCATAATTTCTGTGTTATCCGTGATCAGGCTACTTGGGAACAGCTCCTACAGGGCAAAGCTAGAAGAGGTCTCTACTCCTTTGACAACCAGCTTGTTCCCAAATCTGAGTACCTCAGCTAAAGACACTTCTTTACATAATTATGTTTCAAGAAATTCCAATACATGTTCATCCAATAATGTTTCCTTTACTCTTTTGATAAACTGTCTAATGTCACCTCTTTACCTGATGTTTTGAATAAAGATTCTACTTCTTTTACTAATCTGAATATCACTCATCAACATAATTATTTTCCTGTTAAGAATTTACTTGCACAGAATTATATTGCTAGGACTAAACTAAATAACTATACAGAACTTTGGTACAAAAGACTACCTCACAGCAATATAAAATCTGTGAATCATGTAATGAGATTGTGCAATATTTTTGTTCCTTTATCTGATTCCAATTATAAGGTTTGTGAATTCTATCCCTTGTAAAGATGCATCAAGTACCATTTCCTGCTTCCAATACTAGTTATCATTATCCTCTAGAACTGGTGTATGTTGACATTTGGGGTTCAACACTCTTTCCTTCAAAAACAGGTTTTAAGTATTACATTGGCTTTCTTGATGCATACTCTAAATATCTTTGCATTTATTTTTTAACTCAGAAATCACAAGCTTTAATTGCTTTTCAATCGTATAAACTCTTCATTGAGAATCAAACTGGAAATAAAATAAAGGCCTTAAAAACTGACAATGGTAAAGAGTTCACCTCTGTTTCTTTTACTACCTTTCTGCATGATCATGGTATTCTGCATCGTTTATCATATCCCTACACTCACTAACAGCAAGGCAGTATTGAACGAAAGCATAGACATATAACAGAGACATGTTTGTCTCTGTTAGTTACTGCCTCCATGCCTCTTACTTTCTGGGATTCTATATTTACAGCTTATGTTTATTTGATCAATAGGATTCCCACACGATTACTTCAAATGAGAACTCCATTTGAGCTTCTCTTTGGTAGACTACCTGATTACAACTTATTAAGGGTATATGGGTGTGCCTGTTATCCCTATTTACGACCTTACAATAGGTTTAAATTTAACTTCAAAAGCCAATTATGCATTTTTCTGGGTTATGACCCAAATCATAGTGGATATAAATGTCTCTCTAAATAATGGAAGATCTATTACTGTAAAAGTGTAATTTTTTATGAAAATTCTTTTCCTTACTCTACAATGTTTCCCAATTCTGTTAAGGCTAATAACTTTCCTGTAGGTAATCAAAAAGAAAATGTGCATGACAGAGGGTTAATCCCTATTACTGCAACTATAGATATCTCTGACACTCAACAATTACAAAGTGTGCAACTAACCACCATGATCTCCTATCATAGCACCTGTAGCTTCATCATCCACAAACTCTGAAGTTCCCTCACCAACTACTATCAATTATTCTTCAACTAAACCTATAACAATACCAATAAGTGGAATTAAGATTGTTCTGTCTCAGGCTTCTCCAGTGAATCCCGTTTCTGCTACACCAGTCGAGAACACTAATCAAATGATGACACGGTCTAAAATTGGTAACATCAAACCAAAATCTTGCATTCTTACACCTACATCATATTCTAATTGTAATTATACTCTTCCCAAAACTGTTTCACAAGCCTTAAAACTTCCTCACTGGAAAAAGGCTATGGACAGCGAATTCCAAGCTTTACTTAAATGTAAAACTTGAACTTTGGTAGAACCCCCACCTAATTCCACTATCATTAACCGTAAATGGGTATATGGCTGCACACGGATCGGATCGGATATGGCCAAAATTTCGATCTGATCCGCAAAAACTTCATCGGATCGGATCGGATACGATATCCGTAAATTTAATGCTCAAATCCGATCCGATATCAGATATATCCGCAAATTAAATAAATAAATAATTTAATGAAATTGAAACCTCCTAATACATAATTTTTTGGGTTCATTCACATAATTTTTTCAGCAATTAAGTATAATTTTTAAATAAATAATAAAGAAAAAGAAAAACATGGAATCATAGCCAGATTTGGAAGCAGTAAAAAGGAATGAGAAGAGAGCGAAAGTGAAGCAAATCGTCGGCACTTGGCAGAAACAAAACACAGATCTAAAACAAAACCGGAGCAGCAAACAGATCTAAAACAAAGCGAGACGGCGACGCAGCAAGGAGGTGGGACGATCGTGAAGCAGATCGGCAGAAGCAGAACACAGATCTGAGAAGAACCACGACAAAGCACCAGCTAGAACAGAGGCTCACAAGACGGCAACACTGCAAGGCGACATGATGGCTAGGCGATGAGGCAAGGCTGCAACAAGAAGGTGAGTCAACAATCAGCTAGGCGGCGAGGCTATGTCGAGGAAGGAGAGGCCAGGATAGACTGTGATGAGAGGAACACGACCAAAGAGAGAGGATCGCGGTTGTGGAACGGCGGCGTCACACAATCCCGTTTGAGGAGAGGAATTGAGGTCACATTATTGAGGAAGGGGTTGAGGGTGAGAATGTGAGAGTGAGAGGGTGAGCCGCCGTAATTGAATGGGGAGGGGAAATAGGTTTCTTTTTTTATTTACTTGAAATAGGGTTCTGAGTTAGGGATACAAGATATTTTATTTATTTATTTATGTATTTTTGCGGATTCGCGGATCGGATCTTCGGGTACCAATCTAACATCCGATATCCAATCCTCTTAATGTGCGGATCGGATCGGATCCGATCCGATGAACCTGCGGATCGGATACTATCCGCATTTTTCGGATCCGATTAAGATATTCACTACAGATTTGCGGATTGTATCCGATCCATGAACACCCCGAAATGGGTATATGCAATGAAACAAAATCCTAAAGGGAAAATAATTAGATATAAAGCTAGATTAGTGGCCAAAGGTTTCCAACAACAAGAGGGAATAAACTATGAAGAAGTATACAATCCTATGGTTAGGCCTACCACAATTAGAATTATTATTATTATAGCTCTTACACAGGGATAGATTTTGAGACAGTTTGATTTTGACAACGCTTTTTTTAATGGTACTTTAACTATGTAGTATATATGACATAACCACCAGGGTATCAAACAGCCGACTCTACAAAAGTATGCAAGCTTCATAAGACCATTTATTTATGGGCTTAGACAAGCGCCAAAAGCTTGGTATAAGACCCTTGCTGCAACATTACATAGCTTTGGTTTCACTAATACCACTAATAGTGTTGCTCTTTTTATTAAAAAAAATAAAGATGTTATCTATTTATTAGTTTATGTGGATGATATCATAGTTACAGGATCAGATAGTACTAAAATACAAATTCTACTACAAAAATTGAATTCTATCTTCTCTTTAAAGGACTTAGGTAGTTTGAATTATTTTCTTGGACTTGAAGTAGCTTATTTTGGTACTGACAAACTTATTCTTCGGCAGGGTAAATATGCTAGAGAGCTATTACTAAAGGTAGGCATGACAGATGCAAAGCCTATGCCCACACCAATGATCTCTAACTTAAAATTACAGTCCAATGATTCTGAATTTTTTGAGGAACCTAGGAAATATTGAAGTGTTGTAGGAGCCTTACAATATCTTACTATAACTCATACTGATATCTCTTTTGCAGTGAATAAATGCTCCCAGTTTATGCACAAACCAACTATTGAACATTGGAAGGCTGTCAAAAGGATCTTAAGATACAGACAAGGAACTACTGATCAGGGAATGTACTTCACAAAGTGTTCTGACTATCGCCTTGCTTTTGCAGATGCAGATTGGGCATCTGATTTGGATGACAGAAGGAGCACCTCGGGATATTGTGTTTTCTTGGGATCTAACCTCATCTCTTGGAAGTGTTCCAAACAAACTAATGTAAGCCACTCCAGCATAGAGGCAGAGTACCGTACAACAGTCACAGCCCAAACAGAGATCATGGGAGTGCAACTAGTACTTAAAGAACTACAAATACCACAGTTGCATCCACCTACTATCTACTGTGACAATCTAAGTATTTGTCACCTATCTTCTAACCCAATCATGCATGGTCGGTGTAAACATCTAGAAACTGACCTACACTTCATAAGAGATTTGGTTAATCAGAAAATTATATTTGTAGTTCACATTAGTTCTCAGGACAAACTAGCTGATATTATGATCAAACCTGTTTCTGCCAAGTTATTTAAGAGATTCAAATCCAAGCTTCGGTTATTCTTCCACCCACCTAAACTTGAGGGGGGATGTTAGATATATGTATAAGAGTATGTATTTGATTGCAATATGTAATTTTGTATTCTTATAGCATCAATGTATTGTATAGGGGTATAAGTAATTGACTCTGTACATTGCATTTGGTTAATGAAAATCAGTTTACTATTCCTTCTAATCTCTCTCTCTATCTCTCTTACTTTCCTTTCTTCTTTATTTTAGTTCATCTTGTTCTGTTATCACAGAGACTTAAGGTTCGTGGTTATCTTCACTATTAAGATATTGGTGTTAAGTAGAAACCTTTACAATGTTGAACTATAAACTGAGCGTAGGCGTAACATTCGATTACTAAGAATCTTAACTGGTAGAAACATGGATGCATCTGAGTCTTATTTGTTTCTTGATTAACACAGACGTGCTGCAGCATGTTAGAATATCTCTTCTTCTTCCCCACATAAAATGTATATTTTTCAGATATAAAGCTCTGAACAAATTTATGTCCCCATAGTGTCTCCATGGCAAATCTACACAGATCTGAATCACAATACTAGCAGTCATAAAGGGAATCAAAACACACCACAAAAGGAGAGACACCCACAAATTGGTTATTTGAGATCTAGATTTAGATCTTAGATTCAGATATTGAAACAGACACAGATAGAGAGATGAAAATAGAAAAACGAAATATAAATTTAAACCTAAGAAACAAAAAAAAGAAAGATAAAAAGGCGATGGAAAGGAAGGGGGTGAGGTTGGGGAAAAGGGAAAGGGGATGGAGAGAAAAGTGAGGGAAAAACAGAGGAAGGCATGAGGAAGGTAAGAAAGGGTTGCATAGTGAGAAAGAGGGGTGGAAGAAGGCATATAGAAGGGGAAGAAAGAAATAAAAGAAAGAAGAGGAAGATGGACTAACACTGTCAAGCTAAGGGCGGCAGCGGTGGCTCTCCACCGATTTTCTTCACCAGAGAAGAAAGAGGGAAGAGCGCATGATATAATGGTTTGACCTAATATGCAAAATAAATTTTAATTTAAATATTATAATAATATAATATATTATATATAATAAAACTTTTTTGAAATTTATTGGACCCGAAACCACTGCTCGTTACGCCTTGTGTTTCCGTCCTTGACGAAGAAGAATAGCAAGAATAATAAAATCATAGCCTTAAGCGTGTGAGTAAAATTATTTAGTTAGATAAAATAGATATACAGATATAATCGTCGAAAATTTAAAACTAATCTAATCATTGAAATTAAGTTAAAACAAACCTATCAAGTCAACTATTACCCACCACAAGATTTAAGTTTAACGCACAACAATGACAACATGGTAGGTTTCAAAAAAAAAAAAATCAGGCTTCTTGGTTCTATAAATCCCCACACAAGGGCCTTATAGGAATTACCAATCATATAGGAAACTCCGAGTACATTATCCCTTATTTTTCTATTAAGTACAACTAAATTTGAAGTGCTTTCTATTTGCTTGTCATCAATATGGCTCAGGAAGATGTGAAGCTCTTGGGGGTTATTGGAAGCCCGTTTATTTGCAGGGTTCAGATTGCTTTAAAATTGAAGGGAGTTGAATACCAGTTTGTGCCACAAGATTTGCAGAACAAGAGTGAAGAGCTCTTAAAATTCAACCCAATTCACAAAAAGGTGCCAGTTCTTGTTCATAATGAGAGGGCCATAAATGAGTCACTTGTGATTGTTGAGTATATTGATGAGGTTTGGAAGGGCAAATCCATTTTACCTACTGATCCTTACCAGAGAGCCTTGGCACGTTTCTGGGCCAAGTTCATAGATGACAAGGTAAATAATACTAATCATAATAATACCCGGAAAAAAGAACTAATTATAATACTAATTAATCATGTACAAAAATAACACTAATGATAATCATAAATAATAATTTAATTTTCTTTACATTGAAGTGTGTGATATCAAAACTTCTTATCATTTTGTCATCCATACTCGCGTAGGATACACATGAAATTATAAAATAACATTATATATATTGATTTGATAATTAATTTATCTTTATACATAATATTTTTTAATAAATAACTATTTTCCAAACCTATTTCTTCTGAAAAAATACTCTATTTTTTAACTTAAAATAATATTAATATATTTTTCAATAATATTTTTAATTTAAAAGATAAGAGCAAGAGAAAAATAAGTAGTAAAATAAAATAAGTAAAGAGAATATTTATTAGTCAGAGAGAACCAGAGAATTTGGGATTCCATATGGGGATGTTTGGAATGCAAAAATAAAAAGTTTAGTATTAAAATAAAAATAATTTAAGTAAATAAAATAAATAAATGGATGAATTTTATTTTTTTTTACAAATAAAATATATTATAAGCAAACTCTGTTAGATCTCTAATTATACTAAACTATTAATTATTACTTTAATTTGTGTAAATCTAGATTTATAGTGCTGCATGGAAATCTGTTTTCACTGTTAATAAGGAAGAGCGTGAGAAGAACATTAAAGTATTACACGAAATTTTTCAATTTCTTGAAGATGAACTTAAAGACAAGTTCTTTGGAGGAGAGAAATTTGGCTTTGTGGACATTGCCGCTATATATATTGCATTTTGGGTGCCTATACTTCAAGAAACTGCAGGATTGCAACTATTCACAAATGAAAAATTTCCTAAACTTTATAAATGGAGCCAGGAATTTATGAATCAGCCAACAATCAAAGAATGTTTGCCTCCTAGAGACCCAATTTTTGCCTTCTTCAAAGGTCGCTGTGAAAGCCTTCTTGCTTTAGCAAATTAAAATAGATTTGATATTAGAGAGTTTAAATAATGAATCTGAGAGTATGTGGAAAAACGTTTTGTGTTTCTTGTGTGTGTGTTTTGTTGTTGTTCAATTGTTCTTGTCAGAGTTTCGTTTCTTATAAATGATTATGTTGTAACCTCAATTTCTCTGTTAGAGAAATCCTAGGATCTCAATAAATAAAAACGAAAATGTAATGTGAATTATAACGTACAAATGCCAAATAGTATAGATGGACAGGTATATTTAAATCTAATAGTCAATTTTATCTTATATGTTTTTTCATGTGTATATGCATTGAAAATCAACGGTTATTATTACATTTTTGTATCTTAATACACTTTTATATTTATACGGAAGAGGACACCAAATATAAACGTTTTCCCCCGTTAATTATCGAATAAATTTTGTCCTCCAAAAAAGATTTTTTTTTTATTAGATTATTGTTTAGAGCACGAAAAAGTATTAAAGTTACTCTTCATAAAGTTCTACCTCAATGTTCTTGTGGTTCATTCGAATCTTCTCTTTCAAAATTTTTAGATCTTAATTGGCCTCCTTGAAATTGGGTGTTGGGGTTGGAGATTGATAATAATGAGTAGGTACAGTAAAATTTTAATTTGGGGTAAGCTTAGGTTAGAAAGCAATTTAAGAATTTTCAAGAACTTTTTAGAATTTATGTAATTTTGTCAATTAAAATTTATTTTTTATGAGTATAAAGTCAATTTCATTCTTTTATGAATAAATTTATTGGCGTTATGAACATTTATAAATAAATTTAGTATTTTTTCTAAAAAAGAAAATTTTGAAAAACGGAAAAACGAGATTATTTTACGGTGTCACGCCCTTAACTTAAGGGCAAGTTACTCAAATAATTGATTTGGAAGCCAAAATGATCAAATTACACCAATTTCTCCAAAATGATCAAATTGCATCAAAACTCGTGTTTTTATGGAATCTGTGGCAGGGTTTTGGATTTCTAGAATCCGTGGCACCCTCCACATATTCTTCTTGTTGAATTATTCTCTTGTAGAATCCGCGACAGACTGCCACAGATTCTGCTTAAAAGAAAGCTTGCCATGGATTCCGTTGTTTGTAGGGCTTAGGGTTTAATTTAGGAAAAAGTTTTTGTTGATGATATTAGCCAACTTAGAAAATTCGTCAGTTGTTTTTTGTAAAACCCCGTCTTTCTGCCGTTCCCGTTTCTGACGGAAACGTGTGATTTTCTGTAAATATATATTTTGGATTGCTTGATAGCGTGTTTATGGTTCTGGAGTACCCTAGGCATGATTGTTGAGGGGTTCGTCCTCAATGTATGTCTGTTTCGGTGAATTTCTGTTTTTAGCGACAGTGCACAGTTCGGCGACGGTTTGACCGTTTCGGCCGCTTTTAGAACGAACAGGGGATATCGAGGAAAGTATCTCCGACGGGAATTATGATTTCATAGATAGGCTCGAGTTGGTAGCCTAAGGGTGGCGAAATTCTTGATGTGAATTTCGTACCATTTTAGCGACGCTTGCTTTCGTCGCAAAACATCCAGTCGTGATTTCGGTAAAAAGTGAAATACGACGGAATGTCAAAATTATAGCGTGACGCTATAATACCTCTTTGGACCTTAGTCGCCCCGTAAATTTGAGACGTAAAGCCAAGAATGTCCTAGAAACATTTTATGACACCTTCTAGTTTTTCTCTCTCTTGCTTTTTGCTTTTTGAGACACCTTTTTGAAAAAGGCTTCTCTCTCATTGGTTGCATGGCTTAGGAACATGCAAAAGCTTCTCATTTATTCCTTCTATACCACCTTTATTCATATTATAATATTTCTTTTACCATCTTTACCTTATTATATCATTTTATTTTACCATAACCCCACAAAATATACTACATCTCTCATAACAAAAATACAACAAAAATGAGATGCTCACTCTTCCCCCTTATGACCATGGCTTCCCTCCCTTCTTTTACCAAGTTATTTAACTTAACTTAACTCCATTTACCTTCACTTAAACTCATTTACCACTCACTTAATCTTTCATCCAAAAATCCTACCAAAATCAACTCCAAAAATTCTCTAACCTCTCTCTAAGAATTTCGAACCTCTCTCTCTCTACATTCATATCCATTTCAGATTTTTTTAACACTCTATAACACCAAAAACACATTCTCTCTCTTACTTTCAAAGATCAAACACACCCATTTTGCAAGAACACTTTGAATGTTCATATGAACAAGATGAACATGATGAACATCATGAAGAACATCAAAGCCTAAACACCATCATACCATACATCAATCTTCTTCTCTTATCACCCTCTTCTCTAATATCATCTTAGAATCACCAAAACAAGTCTCCTCCATTTCTTCCTCTTTGGCCGAGAGCACCACCACCATCATCATCAAGGTTTTTCTTCAACATCAAGTTCATCCATTCTCTTCTTCAAACCGTGGCATCATCTTCATCTTCTTGTCTCCATATTCGTTGGTTTTAATAGAGGGCTCAAGCTTAAAGCTTTTGGTTGGCCGTAACATTCAAAGGGCTTGTGGTATCTATTCTTGTGCTAAACCAAGTGATCTACAAGAGGTAAGGGGGTTAGGGTCCATAAATTTTTCTTTTGGGTCACATATGTGCTTGAAAATGATTCGTATGCTAAAAAGGCTCGGTAAAGATTAAAGCTTGAAGCTTTGTTTGAAAATATGAATGTTATGCTTGCTTGAGTGCTTAATATATGATGATGCATTGCTATGCTTGATTGCTTGATATATTTGTGCTTATGCTTGCCAAAAGTGGCTTAAAATGCCTTAAGGCCAAATCGGCTGTGTGTTCAAAGAAAGAGCAATGATGATAAAAAATTGTGCTTGTTAAATTGTGCTTGTGATATTTGTGCTAAATGGCCGAGGGTTTCCTCAAGTTTGGGCAAAAATGTAATAATTAAAAAATCTACTAAAATATATAAATCGGTTCTAAAAGATTAATAACTTAAAGTGAAAAGAAATAATTTTTTTTAATCTAAGGATAAAATGGTAATTAAATGTGTTTTATAAAATTTCCAGAATTAAAGTATTTAAATAAATGTGTTTTAAAATAGTTTTAACCTCGGAAGTAAAAAGAAATAAGCTTTAAAGTGGCTTAGAGTATTCTTACTAGTTTTGGGGTAAAAAGGGGTAAAAGTGTCATTGAATAAAAGTTGTTTTCAAAACTGTTTTTGAGGGGACTTAATATGTGTCTACTGAACTTAAATATAAATTTGAGATTAAAATAATAAAGCTACCTTAGGTAAATAAATTAATTACCTAGACTAGTTAAATTTCGAAACGGGTATAAGGGTCCAAGGGCAGTTTTGGTATTTCAAAAATATTTTTTGTTAAAACTGTTTTTACTAGAGGTAAAGGGTTGTGTTAGTGACGAAATGCAACTAGTTTGACCTTCATAGGTTTTGAAACGGAAAAGTTATAAATATTTTCGTAAACTAGTGCATTTCGGTTTTCAAGGGAAGATGATAAGGGCAGAGTTGTCATTTAAATTTAATATATGGCAAAATTGTTTTTACAGTGGGCAAACATAAGTGTTAGAAGGAAGATGGCCTTGGTTTGAGTTGAAAAGGATTTGAAATGAATTTTCTATGCGAGACTTAGTAAACTAACGATATTTCGGTATTTTGGAAAAATGACATTGTGGTAAAAATGAAATTTTAAATCAAGTGCCTTGATTCTGATTTTTCTCTAAAAGAATGTGTTTTATGAATATAAACTAAGATATTGAGATCTATATATGTAAGCTAAATAAAATACCCAAGAGAACGGTTAGTATTGAAGCTAGCCAATAATTAAAAGTAAAGATAATTTCAGTGAGAAGCTTATAAGAGGATAAATGAAGATAATGAAATTAATGAAAGTGATAATGAATAATAAAAGACTTATTTTGAGTATGATAAGTATCTTATTATATAAGTAAAGCCAAAGTATTTTGATATGATTAATAAGCCAAGTATTAAAGAGTGATAAATATATTTGAATAAGATATATTTATATCTATCTATAAAGATAAGCCTTTAAAAGAGTCTAAGAGATATATGATCATAAGTTACTAGTAATATAAGCTAAGTGCAAAGATTATAAGTTAATAAAAGCCACGAAGAATGATATTCATAAGCGGTTAATCACTTAGCTATGATAGACTCTCATAATTGAATCATATGAAACTAAGAAGTAAAAGCCTCAAGAGAATAGTAGAGCCTTTTGTATAAATACGCAACGTAATGAGAAAGCCCCAAACTTAAGTGAGTAAACCTAGATGTGACGGTTGATACCAATTCGGGTTGGTCGACGATGGTATGGGACACGGCGACCGAACTGGGTTTCTTTCTTGGGAATGGTTCATGGTTCTGGATCGTTTTAATCCCTTGAAATGGATTGGAATGGCAACCGATCAAGTATCGGTCCTATCATACTTGTGTCACTGTCAGACCGGTTGGTTCAACTAAGTCATGTAGACCGAAGGTAAATTCCGGCTAGAGAATGCTATTCGGCTAACGGTTCAATGGAACGAACCGGTGAACGCTAAGAGCTATACTATGCTGTGAGGCTGAAGCTAAAGCTAGAGCAATGCAATGCAAGGGCTAGGTGTCGTCCCGCTTGACTATGAGCTAAGAGCTGCAAGGGCTGGGTGTCGTCCTATTTGACTAAGTAATAAGGGCTGCAAGGGCTGGGTGTTATCCCACTTGTCTGAGAATTGAGCTTGAAAGGCTAGCTACCTGGAAGGCTGTAACGATCATCATGTTCCCATGTCGATGCGGTTTCTTGCTTTGTAGAGCCTTTGCTGGTGACGGGATCCTCACATGATTATTTAGAGTACCAAGGGTACCTTATGCCACCAGTTCTAGCCAAAGGAACTTGGTTGTGCTACATGTTCTACCCAACGGAACATGGCCGCCTTGGACGAGCCAAAGTCCACGACATTTGACAATGGTGAACCATACTTGGGCTTGACCCTAAGTAATCGTCAGGTGCGGGAAGTAAACCGACGCATGAGCTCATGGCCTGCATTTAGGACCAAGCATGCATCATACTTGTTTGCGAATTTGATTGTGTGTGTTTACCGTATTTCACTGCTTTGTTTGTCTATGTACCTTGCTTGTTTGTTTGCCTTGTTTGTTTCCTTGTTGTACCTTGTGTGTCTGTCTGTGTCATCCTTCTTGAGTCTATATTCTGCTTCGTTATCTGCTCTTCTATCTGTTGTTACTATCTGCTCCGCTATATGTCTGGCTGCTACCTGTTACTCTAGCTACGTGACGTGAGCCCCTAGGATAGAGTAGTTGACCTAGGAGTCAACTGGGAACGATAGGTTCTCACCCCCGTTTTCTTTATTTAACCCACGCGTAGATGGGAAGTGGCGTGATCTACTACGAGTACGAGAAACGCGAAAAGTTCGAGGATTACGATATGAAAGCCGCTGCTGAGCTGGGAACTTTCAAGATCAGGCGTTATCACTTTGACAACGAGTCTTTCGTTCATCCTCTCCATAGTGTTCGGTTTGACCCTGACCGTCCGTACGGGATTCCGATCAAGGCCCTGATGGCTGACAAGATCCTTAGTGCTTTCAAGGATGAGAAGTCACCCGCTGAGAGATCAGGTTCGTCTAGACGTCCTTCGCCTCATTACTCTCCGAGAACAATGCCAGTAGCCCAACGAGAACGTTCCACGTCATCCGTCAAGGGAACTCGCTCCTTTCGCCGTGGTACGACTAGTAGCTCGGTAAGGAAGCCGAGGAGTTGGGAGCTCATTCCGCCATCCGAAGGTTGGATGTGCGATGCCGGTGATGAAAAGGAAATTGGAGGGATGGATCCCTCTGAAAAAGAAGAGTCTAGTGAGGAAGATTCGGAAATGGAAGAAGAGGATTCGGAGGAAGCGGGAAATCCTGAAGATATGGTTCCTGCTACACCTTTTCTGCCAATGGATATAGATACAGAAGAGGATTTCCAATGTTATGTTGAAGAGTTGGGACGTGCTCCTGAGCCTTCTCCTCTCCGTAGCAGTCAAGCCTCTGTACCTGATGAGCCAGTGGAGGCAGCTGATCGACGATCCGCTAGTCGCGATGGTTCGAGTCATGATCTGTTCGGAGTTTGGCAATCATAGTCATCGAGTCCAAGTTCATAGAGTGCCTCGCTTATTAGAACAATATAGGCTTAGGTGTTTGATAGGGTTGTCGTTTAGTTTCATTCCTAGTCCCGAGTCCTAGCTTAGGAGACCTGTGTATGTGAGGTCAGGCCGGGAGAATTCACTAGAGTTCGGTGTCTAGAGTCTGTAAGGATAATGTAGTCTTAAGTGTTATATATATATTATCTTGGGATTTCTCCAGGTATGAAGGAATCGTTATATATCTATTGCTTGATTATATGGTTGTTTATGATGTCTGATGCGCTAACGCTTTTTACGATAGGCTGCTATGTAATAATATGGTCTTAGAGTTTAGAAAATTTTAGGTTAGGAAATGTGGCATCCCAATCGTAGGCGCAGTCGAAGGTGTCGAAAATTGGGGTGTTATATTTTTGTTACCAAGATATTATGAAATGAAATAACATAGAGGAGAAAGAACAATGACATAATTGGAATAAATTAGAGTTCAAAGAATTTCATGCAGAATCCATTACACCAACAACGCAAACGAAATGAACCCTAATCCTACGCAAAACAAAAGAAAAAAAGGAACACAAATAGACCTATCATTAACCTAAACACCATCACCAGCAGTGGAACCACTTTGATCACAATTCTTCCTAGTGTGTCCAACCTGCTTACACAGTCCACAACGCCTAGGCCGGTTCGGATTAACATCATCCATGTTCGTCTTGATCTGAGTCGTTCGTGGCCATCCCACCCTTGCTCTCTTCATGTGGGGACCTGGAATGATAGTGGGGTCGCCATATGTGTGATCAATATCCCTCCGGAATGGGTGGTGAAAATGGGAGTAGATAAACGTTGAAAATCTCTGACATGCGATACACGTCATGTACGTAGAAGCCCCAATTCACTACATAGTGAGCACAACAAGCAACAACATGCACACACGGATAATGCAACGCTTGAAAATATCCACAATCACATGTCATGTTGCGGAGTGAGACACGATAGGTGCCAAGTGAAAAGCCTCTTGTAGGGCTCGTCTGTGTGGCCTCAAATTCAGAGTTGTGACAATCAAACAATGTCACGGCAAAGCACCTAAAATTCCTCATGTTCTTCTCCATGGCTCTTAGTAGTGTCTGGCTGAATTGGTGCCCTGCACCAATCTGTGCCTCTGCATCCTGTCCTCTCCTAACCCAAAGCTTAGCAAGTCGGAGGTACATGGACTTCACCAACATCGTGATAGGCAGATTCCGAGTACCCTTCAGAATAGAGTTAATGCACTCAGAAATGTTGGTCCCCTAAGTCACCAACACAATCAACAGCTTCTGCCTGTAGATCGAAACCAAACGTTGGGGACGCAACTTGATGCGCCTCTGGATCGTGTTGGATCACAGGGCGAGACGGCCCGACCACATTGGCGGAATGTGAATTCAAAGAAGAACCTAGCCTCCAGAACTCGCAAGTGGATCAAGCATCTCCACAAATAGCTCTGTGGTCCGCACCTTTGGGAACTGCCTTCTACAGTGAAACAAAACTTGCAGATCCCCATCAGCTTCTATTGCGAAACATTCATACTTCACCCTTGAGCCATAACAGAAATCAGAATGCAATAATATATCATGCCCAACGCTTCCTTCCATCACGATAGACCCTACGTTGTATGCTGTGTTGCAGCTCCACCAAACGAGTTCTCCTCGTGATGAACACGTTGGTTGGATTTTTATCTGTGAACTTCACTCTCTCTCTCGTGATCTGTGTTTAATCTATCTGTCGTGGTGAATTAGAGCAAGAAAAATAACTTCCTCAACCATTTTTTACACAACTCAACAAAATGATATTGAATGCTTGAAACCCTTTAAATATATTTGTGTCTCGGCCAAGCAAAATCCGTAGCACCTGTCGCGGATTCTACGTTTTTGAAAAACGTCCAACAGAATCCATGACACCCGACTACGAACTCTAAAAAATAAAAAAAGGTATCATGGGTTTCATAAAAATACTAAAATGATGCAATTTGATCATCAATATAGAAATGATGTATATCGATAATTTTAAAGTGAAATCTATTTATATATAGATAACTTGCCCTTAACTTAATGATCACGTGGGATCTTTCCCGTTAGTACTCATTAGTGAGTATAATTAATGCATGAAGGAACTTATTTCTTAGATGATACGTTCAAAGTCCTTTAGTATATACTTAATCTCTTAATATGGATAGAGTTTGCCTATGGACTATGGTGACTCTCTTTCTCATTTGCGTTCTGGCTAGTCGGGGCAAGCTTATATACAATTGAAACTTAATTTAGTACTAAGTCAACAATTTAATGTGAACTTATTAATTTTTAATCATTAATTAATTTTTACACAAATAAATTTATGTTAAAAAATTTAGATAAATTATTCGTCGTTATTATTTAGTGAAAAAAAAATTATATAAAAATATTTTATTTATATGAAATAAAACTTTAAAGCTGATTGAATAAGTTTTACTCTTACATTTTTTATTATTTTCAAGTCAAATATTGTCGACCATGTCCAAAAGATTCATTTTAATGAAGAACGTGGTGGGTTGAAAATCAGGCTTCTTGGATCTATAAATCCCCACAGGCCCACACAAAAACCTCGTAGGAACAACCAATCATATACGAATCTCTAAGTATTAAGTACAACTAAATTTGAAGTTGTTTTCGGTTGTAATGAATATGGCTCAGGAAGATGTGAAGCTCCTGGGGTTTCTTGAAAGCCCGTTTGTTTGCAGGGTTCAGATTGCTCTAAAATTTAAGGGTGTTGAATACACACTTGTTGCACAACATTTGAAGAACAAGAGTGAAGAGCTCCTAAAATACAACCCGGTTCACAAGAAGGTGCCAGTGCTTGTTCACAATGGGAGGCCCATAAATGAGTCACTTGTAATTGTTGAGTATATTGATGAGGTTTGGAAGGGCAAATCCATTTTGCCCGCTGTTCCTTACCACAGAGCCTTGGCACGTTTCTGGGCTAACTTCATAGATGACGAGGTAAATACTAAATAATACTAATTCTAGTTATAAATAGCGGTTGTTTGGATGTTATTATTTTGTTTACAGAATATAATTTTTTAAAAGAAGGTTATTTTTTTTGGTTAAATGTTCATGTATTTGACAAATTTTTATTAGTAAAAAGAAAAAAAAGTAGGAAAAGTTAAAAATATCTTTTTGTTTTAAAATATATTTATATTCTTTTAAAAGATATTTTTAGATTAAAAAGTTTGTTTTAATATAATAGCTAAATCAAAATGTATTTTTATATTATTGTATCTAAATATAATTAATAAATAAAAAATATCTAAAAATAAAATTATTTCAATTTTTTAAAAGATCTTTTAAAAAAAATTTACTTGCCCAAAAAAGTCCATAATACTTTTTTTTATTTTCTTTACATTTAAGTATGATTGGGTACTCCCATGAAGATTTAAAAATTGTTTTTATGTAAAGATGCTTCTTTTTAACTTATTTAAAAGTGTTGCTCTTCTCTTCAAATTGTTAACATGTTTTAAATGACACGTTTTTAAAATGTGATTAAACGAAAAATTTTCATAGAAAGATATTTTCTCCATCTTCATTTGAGTAAGTGCCTTAAACATGAGGTGTCATCTGACAAAAAAAAATGTGTATTCAACTCTATTTCCATTATTAAATTTTTACTAAGTAATTATTTTATTCTTAAAAAAATAAAAGCAGCCCAGCAAGCTAGTCCGTCCAACCCCATTTAGCAAGTTGTGCTTTGGCAGGATTTGGCTAAAAGCATGCGGCCTAAACGGGGTGGGTTTTCAAATTAAGGTCTATGAATCCTAGCTCGGCCCGCCTTTTTGGTAGGTTAGGGGGGCCGGCCTGGCGATTTTTGGCCTGTTTGCCATCTCTAATCATGTGGTATCAGATAACTTCCTAAAAAGTATAAGTATATAATATTTTGGTTTTCAAATAATTCTAAACTAGACACATTAGTCTGCAACTAAAATTAATTACTCATTAGTCCATGAGGTTTTGTTCTGTAAGTCAAATTGGTCTCCAAATTGCATTACACTGCAAAAATTTATTGGAAAACTGTTGGATACAAAACCGACGAAGAATGCATCGACGGAAATATATTTCCGTCGGATTGATGGGTTCCGATGGTAATTTAATCCGACGAAAACACTGTAAATCAAGACGAGTCAAGTTTGAATAGTTTTAACGGCCAATCTAACTTACAAAATAAATAGTTGGGGACTAAAGAGTAATAATTTTAGTTATTTATTTGTTTTGAAATTCTTTTAGGGATCAAAATAAATATATATTCTCGGGTAATGCTATTTGAACAAGTGGTTTTGGCCAACTAAGTTCAATCAAGTGATTTATTTTTATGCTAAATAGAATATTATTTCAGTGTCAAATTGCATAAAAAATTGCACCTAAATAAAGCTTTATTTAACATAAAAATAGTCTTCTATTTAATATAGAAATAAATGACTTGGTTGGACTTGATTTGCCAAAACCACTTATTCACATGAAATTATTATATATTCTCTATAGAATATCTATTAAAATATAAAAATAACTAATTTTTTATATACATAATGTTTATTAAAGTTACTTTTATGAATACATTTCTTCCAAAATAAGACACTATTTAGTAAATGAAAAAAAATTATGTATTTTCAATCATAAGATAAACATAAAAAGTAGTAAAATAAATAAAGAGAGCATTTATTACTAAGAAATTTCTTCCGAGAGAATCTCACTTTGTGCATACAAATTCAATAAGAAAGTCATATGTGTTTTGGTTGAAAAAAATAAACGTGTAAAAAGTGATCAGAGAGAATCAAACATAAAATCTAAGCTGCCCGCTACGAAGAAGTGGAACAACCGTGAAGAGAATGAAGAGAGATGAAATCAATGGTCACAAATGTTGCTGACTTGCTGTGAATACAAAATAGTTTCACACAATATAAAATAGACACACTCACGTTGTTCTTAACACCTTTGGCATCATGGCATGTGTTACTGGATGGAATTATTAATTTATTTTTTATTAGAATTATTAATCCATTAATTCTATGCGACAACCATTTTTTTCTTTTGAATTAAGTGTCAATAAATTTGTCAAATACAACTTAATTTTTTAAATTTAATTAATTTATTTTAATTATAAAAATCATTTAATATTATTAATAAGTTATATATATATAATTATTAAAATACATTACAAAATATAAGTAGAGATGATAATTGGTACTTATAACTGCTGGTATCATTATAAATTAGGGTTATGCTAGGTGTACACTAAAATCAGCCACTAAATCAGTCACTAGTGTATAATACGCATCGAAATACTAAATACATATTAAAAATGAGTCAAATTACACATGTATTTAGTATTTCAATGTGTATTATACACTAGTGGCTGATTTAGTAGTTGATTTTGGTATGCAAATAGAATTACTCTATAAATTATATATGGGTTATATTAGGTGTATATTAAAAGAGAAAGTCTTGGGAGCCAACGTTAGGGAGCCCATAGGGTCCTTCTTTTCTCTTTTCTCTTTTACCACATATTATTTCCCTAATTACACTTATGGGCTCCCCATGGACTCCCTAACGTTGACTTCCTAGCATTACTCATTAAAATCAGCTATTAGTATATAATACGCATTGGAATACAAAATACATGTGTGGTTAACTCATCTTTAGTATGTACTTAATATTTCAATGCGTATTATATACTGGTAGTTAATTTTAGTGGCTAATTTTGATATTAAAAAAATTATTCATTATATATATAACTATTTGAATATATGCTCATTTTGATCCCTAAAATATTTTGAAACAGACACATTAATCTAATCAAAATTAATTACCTTTTAGTATCTAACATTTATTTTATAAATTATGTTAGTCCCTAAATTTTTATTTTATAAGACGAACAAGTATCTAAAATATATAAGTCAGATTATATTTGGAGAGCAATTAAACTTAAAGAACAAAAAGTTGAGGACTAAAATATAATTAATTTTAGTTTGAGACTAATTTTTTTTAATGATTAACTTTTAATATATATTTAATAGGATAATGCTATATCATCCATATATTCATTCCAAAAAATAATTTTTGTTTTTTTATTGTGACTCAATTTTTTTTACTATAATTTATTATTCAAAATTTTTGTACCATATTTCATAATTTCTGTATTTAACTCGTGGACCTATTAAGTATAAAACACATAAATAGATTCATAGATATGTATATATTTAGATTTATTCTATTTAATATAACTAAAAAGATTAGGATCCATTTTTTTTAGCACGATGTACATACATCATCATGGGCATGTAATGTTATTTACTCTAAATTTATATAATAAGAATTTTTCCATTTTTTATGTTTAATTTTTTTAAATAGCCTTATTTTATTTAAAATATCATAAAATAATTTTTGGTGTACTTATGTCATTTTATTCGCACCAAAATTTTCATGTATACTTTTATCTATTAATTTAAAATTATTAAACAAATTATATATATATATATATATTTAGTAATAAAATAACACAAAAAATGTTATGTAAAATATCACTTATTAAATTAATTATATATTTTTTAATATAAATAAATAGTTTAATAGTTTTTATATAAATAATATTTGTAAGTCAATACCCCAAATATTATATACTCAAACAAGGACAATATGAATTTGACAAAAAGTGTGTTTGGAAATATTAAACCCATAAATTGAGAGTGGGCCCATGGCCACATAGTCACATACCCACGTGCTTATTTGAAACACA
>JASCZI010271876.1:39030-69542 GCA_036250425.1 Stylosanthes scabra
TCATGGTGAGTAACATTAACGTGTCACAAATTCAACCCCACATATTTAGCTCTTGATCCTCTTCATGATTTCTCCTCTTCGCCAAATTAAACTCATATATAAAATATATTATAAGTAATAACAAGTAATCAATAAAAATTCAGCCAACAATTTAAATTAGATGCTCTATTTCTTTAGGTTTTAGATGTCTGTTTCTAGATTTCGGATGTTCTATTTCTCAAAAATATAAAATTGGCCGATTATTAGTTGTTTTAGGTTTCAGATGTTATATGACTTTTATTGTGGATGTTCTATGAGAGCATAGTTACGGATGTTATATTTTTTGTTGACTGATTTATTGGTTAGAAAAATATTAATTACCTATACTCTCTCTAGCTCTCTAATTATATTAAACTATTAACCATTACTTTAATTTTGTAAATCCAGCTCTTCCATGCTGTATGGAGATGTGTTTTCACTACTAATAAGAAAGAGCGTGAGCAGAACCTTAAAAAAGCCCACAAAGCTTTTCAATTTCTTGAAGATGATCTCAAGGGCAAGTTTTTTGGAGGAGAGGAAATTGGCTTTGTGGACATTGTTGCAATATATATTGCATTTTGGGTGCCTATGATGCAAGAAATTGCAGGGTTGCAACTGTTCACAAATGAGAAATTTCCCAAACTCTATAAATGGAGTCAAGAATTTTTGAGTCACCCAACAATCAAAGAATGTTTGCCTCCTAGAGACATATTTTTTTCCTACTTCAAACGTCGCTATGAAATCCATCTTACTTCAGCATTATAGATTTGATATTAGAGAGTTGAAATTAAAATCAAAGTATGTTGATGAATGTTTTAGTGCTTCTTGTGCGGTTGTTGTTTAATTTTATTAAAACTTTGTTTCATATAAATGTTACTATTGTAATCTCGATTTCACCTTAATTATTATCGCATAAATTTTTCGATTGGAAAGGATTTTTTTTTCTATATGACTTGTTATGTGCTAGTGACTCGGAGAGTTATAGTTTGGTTGGAGGAAGTATACGTCGGCTCATCAAAAAACGGCCTAGGCGGGGGAGTACTTTCAAAGGCACTTCGACTCTTAAATAATGAGAGTATTCACTTTAGCGTCAGCTTAGCGCATGCCGAATTCTTAGGAAGTTAAGGTCTTAAGGATATGCTGGATGAGTTCAAATCCATTTGTTACAGTTGTTTTTTTTTTTGGACAATTACAATTGTTATCTTATATTGCACATGTTTAATTAAATCTGAACCAGACCTAGTTATAGGGTTTCACACTTTATTAGTTTGGTTTAATAATGGGACTAATTTGTAATGGGCCATATCATGACTAGTGCTAAAAGTTCTGCAAAGTTCAATGGTCTTTAACAACCGAGAGTCCTCAAGCAACTACTACGTTTAAAAGACTTGAGATTTTTGTTTTTTTTGGTAGGAGAGTATCCTAGGCCAACAGACTTAGACTATTCCCTAACGCCTTATCGAGTGTCTTTTTCGAGGGTTTTGACGTAGCCACATCCCTTTCTGCATACATGTCGCCCCAAAATTCGAACCCGAGACTAGACACTATTGGATTTTATTCATGTAGGCCTGTTGAAAGACTATTACACACAATATGAAGCCCAAACGAAATCAAGTGGAAATGAAAATGAAATGGCAAATGTAGAAAGTAGTTAGACTTTTTTTATACATCGGTGAAATTATTAGATCTAGACTAGATCTAGAATGGTAGAGTTAGTAATTCATTATTCTTTATACTAATATACATATAGTGTACTGCCATATTTTTCGCAATCTGAACTTATTTTCACAGATTCATTGCTTCTCTTCTACATTTCTTATATGCAATAAGCTATTTCACTAGCTATTATGCACTTTTGCTCATCACAAGAAGTCATTTATTGAACAAGTCTGGTACAATCGCACATGATATTAGAGCTTGGTTTACCAACGGCAAATGAAGAAAACAAATCGGGAAATGATCATCACTCAAATTCCAACTACGAAGCTTGGGATCAGTACAATAATTTTTTTTTCTCTCATGGAGCAATCTATCACTCAACCCTGAAATCGGTAAAAACGTCGTATGGATCAGCTCGGCTCTATATGACTATATCTGTGGAATGATTTGACAATTAATACTCCCATGGCGATGTCTTTAGAGTTGGGGAGTTGAAAGAAGTATTCTATGCTATCAGGTAAGGTGATCTAACTGTGACTTCTTATTTCACAAAATTAAAGTTTACTAGAATATTTCCCGCGCGTTGGGCGGAGTGTTAAATCTATATGCTTATTTATTTTAAATTTATTTATAATATTATTTGAAAAAGTAAAATACTTAAAGTCAGTGATAGACTTATTATGCCTTATTTTTTACATTCTTCTTTTATAAAACTTAAATTGAAAAAAATGTTGTTCTCTTTATTGTTAAATCATTTTGCAATCGTTATATCATAATGTTTTTAGTCAACTCACTAAATTAAACAATTTTCAATCAATTAACTTATACTTTGATTTTTTTAAAAAAAAGCTTAGTCATGCACTTCTTAGTTAAATAAAAATATAAAATTTTTTAATTAATAACAAACTTTTCTTCTAATTTTTATTTTCATATTTTTTTTATTGTAAATGTAATGGTTGAAGGTTTTAATTTAAAATTAATAAATCTTATTTTTATCCCAAAACATTACATGGTCCTCCATCTAATAGTGCATTTATAGAATGCATTGAGATGATGACACATGTCAATTAAATGAAGAATAAAGAACTTGTACCAAACTTTTGAGAGCTTGATACTTGTCAAGTAGAAAGACTATTACTACTCAATCTTTATATAGTGGGGATTTGGAAAGAATTAGAAAATCTTCTTACAATTCCTAGTTGTGTTGCTTGCTCTGATGATTGTAGTTGTGGATTGAAAATGGTTAGAGACTATATATTTGAAGATAATGTTGTGAGGTTTATTCGTGGCTTAAATGAGCAATATGTTACTGTCAAATCCCAAATTATGCTGTTGAGCCCCTTGCCTAGTGTTAATTTAGCCTTAGCCATGTTAACTTAGCAAGAGAGACGATTAAACTTGGATTACTTGGAAAATAAAATAGTCACAAATTCCCGTGAAGTAAAATATTCATCAAGAGGCAACTCTTCCTCACAAGGCAGAGGAAGGGAAATAAACAATGGTGGCAGAGAAAATAATGCTAAAAAAAGCTATGAAAAGGGTTACACTTTCACGTTTTGCACTTATTGCAATAGAATTGATCATTTGATTGACAATTGCTATAGGAAGAATGGTTTTCCTGCTCATTTTAAGCAAAAGATTGCTAATTATCTCATCACTAAAGCAGCAATTGAACATCAGCAGCTAAGATAATTAATTATGGGCATCTCATAAGAGCAATGAAACAATGCTTGTCTTGACTCCCAGCCGAAAGGAAACCTTGATAGCAACCATCCATGACAACTCTAATTAGTGTAAACCATAATACTTCTATAGCCATCCTTACTCAATCAAAAGGTAGTAATAATTTGCATACATTATCTTTTAATAAAATTTTTTGGATTTTGTACAATAGTGGTGTCACTGATAATGCCTACTATATATATGATTCTTTCAAAACTTTCTTTCATATACGGCCCATCCTAGTTAATATACTTGATGGTGTCAAAACTGTTCGAAACATTTGTGGAATAGTGCAATTACCTAATACTTTGATTTTTTTTTCTTTCGAAAAGCTGATTTATTCTCGACCAAAAGGGAGTACAGTATATGATCTCGATCGATCCCCTTCGGCAATGCCATCAGGGAACGGAGAGACCAATCAACAAGTTATAGCATTACAACTGAATCCAATCAAAGACATTAACAATAAGAAGAAAAACTGTTAAAACACCCCAACTAGACTTGTTATTATACCCCTTCCCCTAATCGCATCCAGGCCTTTGTCAAATGAATCAAGTGATCAAATTGAATTCTCCCATGCAATAAGCATACCCCTGTGCATAGTACAACCTCCTGGTGTTCCAATTAGCCTTTTATTCACTCAAGCTCTGTCATGGTCTTCCCAAATAATCCAACGCCCAGACTTTTCAGTTGCTAATTCTTTCCATTTTATCCTAGCAGTGAATTCCTTTTCTGGTTTGTACAATACTTTGACATCATCAAATAACTCCTAATACTTTGATCTTAATGAGTAGTTTATTCTTACTTCACTTTAAATATAATTTAATTTTTGTTTCAAAGCTCACAAAATTATTGCATTGTGAACTCAAATTCACTAATTCTTCTTGTGAGATAGTATAACTTCTTTTTATTGAGAATGATTGGACAAGCTAAGTTGTAGAAGATTTATATGTAATTGCTCTCGATAACTCCAAAGCCCAGAATTTGGCAGTCCAATGACACTGAAGTCCAATTTCTACAGCATTGTACTTTGGGTCAAAAATGGACTTAAGCCCAATAAGAAGCAAATGTCAAACCATAGTCAACTCTTACAACTCAAAGGGAATATTTCATATTGGGTTCCTCTCTTTAAAGCTGTTTAGAAGTCTAAAAGCCAAAGAGCAAAGTTATAGAATCTTACTATTAATATACAAATGATAGCTCCTGAAGTATCAATGCGCACATTAATGACAATAATTCCATTTTAATGCTAATGACATAAAGTCACACTCTAAAAAGGTGGCGTGGTAAGCAAGCTACCTTCAGCATCGGTAAAATCCCTATGTAAGTTAAGTTCATTTTCTCACTTCATAACTTATCATACTCTGTTGACGTCCCTTCGTCCACTCCGCCGGCGATGCTCTACCAAGATTCCGAAGAGGAAACTCGAGCCAAAAAGCCCCTTACTTCATGCCATTTCACCAATAGCCTCGCCCTGAAAATATACTAAAAACCAAGTAACTAAGTAATGAAGTAGTCCAATACACTCAATCTGATCTAGTCTTACAACTGTTCAAGTATGCAACTAACTCATTAGGTACCATCCGATCAGTAATGAATTATGAAACTTGGAATTTGCCTTCAACAGGAGCAGCATTTGGATAATGTATGCAAATATGATACTGAATAATAAACCAATATTTAGAGCCACTTAAGGGGAAGAAGTAAAGCCAAAGGCACGTTTAGTCATTTACTATATATTGCTGATGTAATCTCTCACATCACTTCAGTTTTTCTTTATTGCATGATTATTCCATAAGTATCTAACAAATTCATATGCAATACCTGACATCACTTCTTCAAAATTGATTAATAATGCAAATCATAATAACCAGTTCTCATAAATACATTTTTTTTTATATATTTCGAAGCCATGTGTACATAAATAATAGGTATTAAATTAATCACCATATATTTTATATTTAAAATATAAAATATATATTATAAATAACTTAAATAATCACAAAAAAAATAACTTAAAATAACATTTATATTCATATACATAAATACTTAATGATTGATTTAATAATTAAATTTTAGTGTTTAAATAATATTTTTGAATTAATTAAATGCAAAATTGGCATTGCCATCTACCTAAACGAATGTAACATGGTATTTTATTTTATGTTATTATTATTATTATTTGATAATTTCCGTCTCTCCATCCAACTGTTTTCGTCACCATGACAACGTGTAAGTTGAAAATCAATGCAGTCTCTAGGGCTATAAAAGCACATACAAGCCCTGATTATGAGCAACAACATTCCAAAAAACAGAGTACTCATCATACCCTTCTCAATAATAATCAGTTCTTCAGTTCTAGGTTCTAGCTAATTGAAGTGTTTCCTTGCTACAATACTAAATCAAATCATCAATGGCTGCAAATCAAGAAGATGTGAAGCTCTTGGGGACTGTAGCAAGCCCATTTGTGTTCAGGGTGCAACTTGCTCTCAAGCTTAAGGGAGTTGAATACACATTTGTGGCACAAGATTTGAAGAACAAGAGTGAAGAGCTTCTAAAATACAACCCAATTCACAAGAAGGTGCCAGTGCTTGTTCACAATGAAAAGCCCATAAATGAATCACTTGTCATTGTTGAGTACATTGATGAGGCTTGGAAGGGTTATCCTATCTTACCTACTCATCCTTACCACAGAGCCATGGCTCATTTCTGGGCCAAGTTTATAGATGACAAGGTAAGAGAACTTTTCTACTTTTCTTTTCTTTGTTTTAATGAAACAGAATTGAGTGTAGATTCATGCTTAATATTCAAATATCCTTGTTATCTAAAGGAAAAAGATGTTGCCAAAAGTAAAAAATCATGTGTGCTACTATTCTTTGTTTCTACACAATAATCCAATCTAAACTCTATCAAAATCCTTAGTTCTTTTCCAACATAATTCTTAGCCAGTCCTTAATTTTTTGAAATCAGGTCTTTGTTGCTTCATGGAAATCTGTTTTCACTGCTGACAAGGAAGAGCGTGAGAAGAACCTTAAGGAAGCATTTGAGGCTCTACAGGTTTTGGAGAATGAGATCAAGGGAAAGTTCTTTGGAGGAGAGGAACCTGACTTTGTAGACATTGCTGCTTCTTTCCTAGCTTATTGGACCCCTCTAATCCAAGAAATAGCAGGGTTACAATTGTTTACTAGTGAACAATTTCCTAAACTTTACAAATGGAGCAAAGAATTTCTCAACCATCCAATTGTCAAGGAAAGTTTGCCCCCTAGAGACCCACTTTTTGTCTTATTCAAAGCTCGTTATGAGAGTCTTTATGCTTCAAAATAGATCGATATAGAGCAAAATTCAGAGGTGTAAGGAAATAAAATTGTATGAGTTTCTTGTATGTCGTTGTGCTATCATGTTAGACAATCATCATTTCTGAAAATGTTTCATGTAATAAAGAATTTTTCTATATGGAAACAATCCCAGGATATTATTGTTGTTGGTAACAATTTATTGTTTCGGTTAATAATTTCAGTGAAAAATGTCATGCCAATAATTTTATTAAAGAGTTTTATTTTTTATAATTAAAAAACATTTTCTAACAATACTAATACATTAAAAATAAGAATTAAAAAATAAAGGATTACTAAAAATAAGAAATGAAAATTAAAAATAAAGAAACATATATAATATAAAATTGCAAAAATAAAAATTTAAAAATTAATAAAATATAAATAAATATTACTAAATTAAAATTAAATCAACTAAAAATAAAATAAAACGTCTTTTATATTAAAACGGTTTTAGTATATTTATTAGAGTGTCTCTCTTTTTATTTATATCGCCAATAATTTTACTTTTGCAAACATTAAATAAAATAATATAAAAGCTTGTTCCTTTGACTATGTGTATGTACTGATTCTTGTTTTCTTGCGATGCAAGATTTGATTTTGAAATAAAATATAAAAGAAATCTATGTTAAACAAATTTATTGTTTTCTCAATAGTCTAAAAAAATTTTCTTTTTTACCTCTAAAATTTTTTTTGGTAAAATGTCATTTTTGTCCCCCAATGTTTTCAATCTTGTTCCATCCTAAAAAAAAAGAATAAAAATTACTAACAAAACTATACACATAAAAATTAATTTATAATACCAAAATATTATAAGGGATATATCCACTTTATTCGTATTTATTATTATTTTTTACATTGTACAAACATAACACAAATATCAAAAGAAAAAAATGCATAACTCTTCTTTCTCCTCTCCCAAACTTTATTACTATTTTTTAATTGTTCAAGTGTGATTTTGGTAAAAATTGCATCTAAAAAGCTATTGATTAAATAATTTTACATTTAAAAGAATAAATTATTAGGATTTATTCTAATAGAGTTTATGATGAGATAAAATTGATATGATTTTAAAATATTAGGAACATAACTAGAACATTTTAAATGTTAAAATCGTCTTTAGAATTTACTCTAAATATTAAGAATAAAATTAATATTTTATATTTTTTATTATTCTACTATTACTCATTTTTAAAAAATAAAAATATCTTTTATATTAAATTTTAATTTTATCATTTTCTAGCATTATTATTAAGCACAATAATAAAAATATTAACTTTTAGTATTCATATTTTATTATCTCTGTCCTTGTGACTTATCATATCTTCTCTTCTTAAACAAATGCAACATATATGACTATCGTTAAACTTCTTACTTTTTCCATCCGTGTGCATAAAATATGTTTTGTGTGCCGGTACATATCTTACGTTTTCAACCATTAAATTTTGATCCTAAGACAAATGTACTGTTATTATGTGCAGCCAATATTTTATTGGTCAATTTTCTATTGTCTTTTTGCAGCTTTTTATTTTCTTTGCAGTTTTTATATATTAGGATAAAATGGATCAATAAAATGTTGCCCACACATTCATCTTAAAATCAAGATCCAATAATTGAAAGCATAAAATGCGTACAGGTGCACCTACTGAATCCGTTCCCTGTTCTTTAATATTATTGTTAAACTTTTTTCCTTTTTCAATCGATTCTTTTTCTTTATTTGGCCTAAGACTGTCAAACGGATCTAATTTTTATACGTATAAGAATTATTTTAGTTCAGTAAATTTATGGTTAGTTCGACGGATAAACGGCCGTCGATTTAATTAATTAATTAATTATTTTTTTAGAAAAAAATAATTTAATTTTTAACTTAAAAAAATTACTCTTCATTAGAAAAAATTATATTTTAGTCAAAATCTCTTAGAAAAAAATAAATTTTTTTAGTTGATGAATCGAGTTTTCGAATCGAATAAGATAAAATATATCAAAAATGCTATTTTTGAAAAAATTCAAAAATAAATTAAATAAACGGCCAGCACGTTTAACTCGCGGGCTAGCCCATTTATCCCCAATTTTAAACAGTCCGAATTCAGAGGCAAATATCCGCCCCTTAAGATGGATAAACGGATTGACCCGATAAATTTAGCATATTTTAACGACCATAACTTGCCGATCTTCAATCATTTCACCCTCTGTTTTTACACTCTCCTTGGAACCAATTTTCAATCTCTCTATTATAAAATTCATTATATAATTAAAGATTACTATATATTAGTAATTGAACTTGTTAGAAACTAGAGAGCAATCTGAAGAAAGTGTTTTCTATATTCTGAATTGTGAAATATACAATGTACAAAGGGGTATTTATTGGTGTTAAAGGAATCAAAGCCATAAAAGCACAATATCCTACAATAAATATACAGATATGCTAAATAATATAGATGATACTAATTGATCCTAATTAATTCTAAATATTCTCTAACATCTCCCCTCAAACTCAAGTGGGAGCCAAAGAAACCATCTTGAGTTTGGATACCAGAGCCTGAAATCGAGTAGGATGATGAGCCTTTGTGAAGATATCAGCGGTTTGATCCAAAGTCCCAACAGATACAAGACGAACAACATCAATAAGGAGATGTTGCTGGCCAAAGTGACAATCAATCTCAATATGTTTGGTGTGTTCGTGAAAAACATCATTATGGGCACTGAATGTTTGTTTCTTAGCCCGCCAGGAGATGAGGGAATCCCCAAGAAACAAACAATAACCAGTAGTAGAACGACGGTCAGTAGAATCGCCAGCCCAATCAGCATCAGAGTATGCTTGCAGGAGTAAAGACGAGTGAGCTGAAAAATGAAGACCATGAAACAAGGTGCCTTTGATGTAGCGAAGAACACGAAAAACTGCTGCATAGTGAGTAGTACGAGGAGCCGACAAGAACTGGCTGAGAACATGAACTGGATAGGTGATGTCTGGTCGTGTAACAGTCAAATAAACAAGACCTCCAACTAACTGCCGATAAAGAGTAGGATTATCCAAAACAGTGTCATCCATTGGAGTAAACCGGACATTAGGTTCAAGAGGAGTAGGCTCAATACGAGCATCTGTAATGCCAGCTCGATCAAGAAGATCCGAAGCATACTTAGCTTGAGAGAGATAGATCCCATCATCTGAAGATATGACTTCAAGTCCAAGAAAATAACTGAGAGAACTAAGATCTTTCATCTCAAAAGTACGGTGAAGGGATGCTTTAAGATCAGATATACTATCAACATCATCTCCGGTAATGATCATGTCATCAACATATAAAAGTAGAAGAACGACCCCACGTTCACTCTTACGAACAAAAAGAGCATTCTCATGAGGACTGCAAGTGAAACCAAGACTGCATATAGTGGAGCTGAACTTCTCAAACCATTCACGAGGAACTTGCTTTAGACCATAAAGTGCCTTACGAAGGAGACAGACTTTGCTAGAAGGACAAAGATATCCCGGGGTGGTTTCATATAGACTTTCTTCTTTAAATCACCATTAAGGAAGGCATTCTTCATATCCATCTGACTGAGAGACCATTTTTTGACTGCAGCAATGGCAAGGAGAGCTCGAATAGAAGTAAAACGAGCAACAGGAGCAAAAGTCTCTTCATAATCAATACCATACTCCCGCGTGCAACCTTGAGCAACCAATCGTGCCTTATAACGATCAATAGAACCATCAGAGCGAGTCTTGATCTTGTATACCCATCTACTACCCACAACTTCTTGATCAGAAGGAAAATCAACCAAGTCCCAAGTGTGTGCTTTGTCAAGCGCCTGAATTTCTTCCTACATTGCTTGCTGCTAATTTGGATTGGTGGAGGCTTCCCGAAATGACTTAGGTTCATGGTGATTAAGAATGGTAGAAAAACAATGATAATGCAGAAGATGAGGAGGTGGATTTCTTACCCTAGTAGGTGTGTGGATGTGGGAGAAATGACAGCAGAAGCAGGAGCAGGAGCATCGTCTGGTCTGGAATCATCGGGAGATAGAGAAGGCGGAAGAGTAGAAGGCTCGAGAGGTGGATATGAGATAGAACCTGTAGTATCATCACTAGGAAAAATATCAACATTGGGATTAGTGAAAAACGGTGAAGAAGTAGAAGGGATAAACTCAAAAGTGGAGAAACTAGAGAACGTGTGATGTTCCCAGAAGACAACATGACGAGATATACGAATACGTCTAGAGAAAGGATCCCAATATCGATAACCCTTGTGTTCAATCCCATAACCAAGAAAACAACACATGCGAGCCCGCTGTTCAAGTTTATTATGTTCATGAGGCTGAAGAAGAACAAAACAGACACAACCAAAAACACGAAGAGGGCTGTAATCTGGAGAGGTATGATAAAGACGCTCAAAGGGAGTAAGGTTACCAAGGACAGAAGAAGGGAGTCTATTGATGACATAAACAACAGTGAGAACAGATTCTCCCCAAGTACGCTCAGGACAAGAAGAAGAAAGAAGCATTGCACGAATAGAGTCAAGAATGTGACGGTGTTTGCGTTCAGCTCTTCCATTTTGCTGAGAGGTACCAGGACAAGAAAACTCAGACAAGGTTCCCTGTTCAGCAAGAAAATTTAAAAGTTTGGAGTCACGATATTCCATAGCATTATCACGACGAAAAACTTTAATGGCCTTTGAAAATTGAGTTTTAACCATAGTAGCAAACTTAATGTAAAGCTGAGGCAACTCATGACGATTAACCATCAAAAAAACCCAAGTAAACCGTGAATAATCATCAATGAATACCATAAAGTATCTAGCCCCTCCCATAGAAGTAGTAGGAGCAGGACCCCAAACATCAGAATGAATAAGATCAAAAGGAGAACAAGCAAGAGAAGAATTATTATGAAATGATAAAGCTGGCTGTTTAGCAGTCTGACAAGAAATACAATCAAAAGACTCATTATTAACATGATCTAAAACGCCCTTAGACAAAAGAGGACGCAATTTCCCTAAGGAGCTGTGAGTAAGACGGCGATGCCACAGGTGAAGAGTAGAAGGAGAGGAAACAGCACAAAGATTTTTGTAGAAGGAACATGAAGATTCTCCAGCTCAAACAACCTTCCAACCTTACATCCAGTCCCGATGACCCGTCCCGTCCGACAATCCTGCACACGACAACCAGAGACAGAGAAATGGACATCAAAACCAAGATCAACAAGTTGACCAACAGAGATAAGATTAAAGTTTAACTTTGGAATTAAATAAGTATCAAGGAGATTAAGGTGTGACTGTGAAATGTGACCCTTATGAGTAGCATGCAAGAGGGAACCATCAGCGGTGTTGACAGAAGATGCATGTGTAGTGGTAGTCAAAGATGAGAAAAGAGGACGTAAAGAAGACATATGATTAAAACAACCAGAGTCAAAATACCATTTAGAATTACCTGAACAGGTGGAAAGAGCAGCAGAGGTATTACTAGAAAAGGAGAGAAGTTGTTTAAGAAGAGACTCAATGTCGGACGAGGAGACAGACGGTTAGGTTGAGGAAGGAGGATGGGTTGATTCCGTGGCAGCAACAGCAGTAGAAGCAGGCGAGTAGGGGGGACGAGGGCGATACTTGTTCTGATCCGAACGTGGTGGGCGAGTAGGGCAGGCGGTGATCAAGTGTCCCGTGAGCTTGCAGTAATGACAGAATAATTTGGGACAATTAGGGCCAACATGTCCCTTCTGTTTGCATTTACGGTATTCAATAGAGGGACACTCTGAGAAGGGATGCCCAGAACGGTTACAGTTGCGACAAAATTTTCCTTTTCTGTCGGTGGCAGCAAAGACATGGTCACTCTTTGAGCGAGTCAATCCTAGACGAGTTTCTTCGGACTTAAGGCGAGGAAGCGCATCTTCAAGGCTAGGCAAAGGATTCTGATGAAGGAGAGAAGCTCTAATTGGCTCATAATCATCAGTAAGAGCCATGAGGAATTGAATGAGACGTGTTCGGTTGTGATAATTCTCATATGCCTTAGCATCAGTGGAATCCTTAAGAACAAGCTCACAGGAGGTCAATTGATCCCAAACAACTTCCATCTTAGCAAGAAAATCAAAAACTGCTTGGTCACGATCTTGCTTAAGGCTATGAAGCTCCTTTAGCAGTTGATACTGATGAGAGAGATCAGAAATAGTATTAACGTTTTGCCAAATGATGCCATACATCCTTAGCAGTTTCAAATCGCTCAAACTGTAAATGAATACAGGAGTAGAAGTGTTACGAAACCAAGTAATAATTTGATGATTTTTACTCTCCCAATCTTCCAACTTCTCAGCAAAGTCTTTCTTAACAACCTCCATGGATTTTGAGGTCCCATTGGGAGATGTGGTAGATACAGTGGACTTAATCGGGCAAACAATATCACCAGTCACATAACGCCATAATTTGCGCCCTTTGAGAAAACCTTTCATGGCTTGAACCCAATGAGCATAATTAGAGCCATTAAGGATGACTGGAATAGGCTGATAAATATCTGGTTTCTCCATAAGAGTGAAAACAAAGACAAAGAGGAGAAGAAACTGAAAAATCGGTGCGGAAACGGATAAAACGGAGGCCGGAAACGGAAAGATCTCACCAAAAAATGGTGGAGCAGGTCAGTCCGGACCGGGCAGACTGTCGAGTCGGGTCAGGCCGGGTCGGATCAACGGGTTGGGGCAGACGGCGGGTCGGACCGCGAGTCGGGCGGTTCGTGAACACAGGTCGGCGGGTTGGGTCGTGGGAACGGATCAGTGGGATCCGTAAGATGGCGACACGTGGCGTGATCTGGTCCGTGAACGACGTAAGCAGTCTAGAGCGTTGATCGTGAAACAAATCTGACGGCTACTGAAGCTTCTGGAGAGAAATCAAACAAGGTCGAGCAGGGACCTTCTAGAGGCGCGTGCGGGCGCGTGGAGTGGCTTCTGGGGACAAATCTTGGCTCGTTCGACTCGTGACGTCGAGACGAAGACAACGGTGGCGGCGATGACGAAAGAAAATGTCGGGAGAGAAACGGAGAACGAACGGAAAAAGGGGTGGCAAAAGTGAAAAGCACGAAGCAATCTGAAGAGAAAAAAAAATAACCTAAGCTCTTGATACCATGCATGTTAGAAACTAGAGAGCAATCTAAAGAAAGTGTTTTCTGTATTATGAATTGTGAAATATACAATGTACAAAGGGGTATTTATAGGTGCTAAAGGAATCAAAGCCATAAAAGCACAATATCCTCCAATAAATATACAGATATGCTAAATAATATAGATGATGCTAATTGATCCTAATTAATTCTAAATATTCTCTAACCGAACTAAAGTACCTAATATAATACATGATAAGAAAATAGAGAATCGGACGCTGAGAAGATGCAATAGGAAGCATAGTTATCAAAATGGTCGGACCGGAAAACTGGTCACCCGAACACCAGGCCGGTCCGGTCCGTCAATTGGATCGGAAGCGCATCAAAACCCTACTGACTCGGTTTGAACCAGACGATTTTCAGCAAAACCGGTGAACCGGCCGGGTTTCTTTAACCCAACCGGATTAGTTAACCCGCGCGCCTCCACGATAGACCTGCTGGCACGCCGAACCACGGAAGAAGTACCTAGTTAAATATTTTGAATCACCCAAAAAATGTTAGATTTAACAATTTATTATATATGATATATTCTTGACATAATTATACCAAACAAAATCAATTAAAGTATTCTATCAATAATTTTGTACGTACAATTATTTTTTTATTTCAACTGAGTTTTATACATATTTTAAAATTATATATCTTGTATTCTTGTTATGTTATATTTGCACCTTAATATCTATTTATTTCATTATTACTATTTTAGGGTTTTAATGATTTCAATAACCACTTGTTATAATAATATAATAGGTATAAAATATTAAAAAATTAATGGTTTTAATAAATAAATGTAGTTATATCATAATAGAATAGATATAAAATAATTAGTAAAATAATAAAATAATAATTTTTAATATAAAATATAAAAAACAATTATAATAGAGATAAAAATAATAAAAGTTTATATAATTATTTAATTATGAACGGGTCAACGGCTCAACCAGTGACTCGACGGTTAAACCTCTAACTCAGTGACCTGGTGACCTCACCGAGTCGATTGGCGAGTCGGTTCTGATAACTATGATAGGAAGTAAAAAAAATCCTCCAGATTGGGAGGTAAGTTCAACCAGTTAATATGATATTGTCTGTTTGAGGAGTGGGGTAAAATGGAGATGATCATTAATCTAGTCTTGGTTAATGGTATGGTGTGAACAAAAGGTCACTAGAAGTTATAAACTAGATTGGGTGAATTTGTTTCTGGGTGATCTGGCATAGGCAGGATCATGAAAATTTGAGAAGAAGGATGTAACAGTAGAAGGGGTGAGAAATAGTAACAAATCTGGTGAGACAGCGGAGGAAAATAAGCAGAAAGGGAGGGGAAAAATCTTGGAATTTGGTAGAACACAAATACAATAGATGCTGGATTTGGTAGTTTTGTGCTATATATAAAGTAGATTTAAATAGATATAGTATTGGTGGCTACCTGACAAGCCAAGATAAAAGAGTGTATTGGTAAATTAGAGATATAGTAGAAGAAAATTCAACATCAGATGCAATGTTAGTAGGGGTACAAAGAATGATACAAAACCTATTAGAAGATGTGAACCTAAGAGAAGAAGAGATCACATTGGTGCTTGACAACATAGAAATGGTGGGTTGGTTTAAAGAAGGGAGCATGGTAGGTTGGAATCAACGATTTTCAAAAAATAGAGCAAAACAATACGAAGACCTATTCTACTTCATTGAGCTTTGCTATGCGGAGAAAAGGAATATAAGCTAAAGAATGAATGGATGATAAAAGCAAGAAGCAGGAGTGTGGCATGGGTGCATCATCAAGTTTATTGAATAAGATTGGTTTATTAGAATAGTCAAAAAGGCACGCAAGTACCTCAGCAAAGCGTGAAATCGAGTTAACTCAATACTAAACTCGTACCTCAGTAAACTCAATTGAACTTGTGTAAACTCGCTCAAACTCGCGAGTTTATGAGCGAGTCAACGAATTTGAAATTTGACCTAATTTTGCCAAAAACAGAGTCGTGTTGCTGAAAAGGAAGATTTTTTCTTAAGAGTTAGAGTTATAAAATTACTGACTTATACACACTCACTCATCTTTGAGCCCAATTTGTGTCTTGTGTTTTCTATCTTATAGTACTTACTGTATAATTGATAATTATCATTTGAATATATTAAAATATTTATGTAATTATAGTATACGTCACTAGTGTAGCTTATTATGTACTTTAAAATAAAAATTGTTAATTTTAAATGTCTAAATTTAAATTTATATATAATATATTCTTATTTATATATAAGAGGTAAATTCGTACGTGTTTACGAGTTAATTCACAAATTTGACAACCTTGGTGCCAGTGAATCATGCAAAATGAGAAATCATGGAAGGTGATATTTTTGTCTAGGTATGGATCATGATTTTGACTCCAAAGAAGACTAGCAGAATTTAAATCCCCTTCCTCAATGATACATTTTTGTACTATGAAAAGATTAAAAGAGCTTGACATGAGAAAAGGAAAAAATCCACATTAGACTATACTACTACAAGCCATGGCAAAAAGTTGATTTCAATAATTTTATAGATGAAGAACAACTATTAAATATATTTATTAAATATTATATATATAATTTTTGTTTATTGAAAATGAATTTTAAATTGTTTTATCAAATAATTATATTGTAGCTCTTTAAAAATAGCTTTTGGGAGCCCAAAAAGTCTAACAGTTTTTTAAGAATCATATTATCAAGCTCAGTCTGTTTTCTGCTTTTTATTAGGACATAGTTATCTAAATTTTATTATTGGATAAACTTTTCTCTTTTATTAAATTATCGTTAAACGTGAAAAAATCATATATACATGTTAATAGCCCGGTTTTCTTTGCCTCATGGAAGTAGGAGCTGTCGTTCTCTCCTTCCTTTGGCTAGGCGAGAGAATTTTTCGCATAGCATCAACTGGGATGCGCTGGTGGGTGTACTTTGAATAGGAATGAGGTTGGATGCGGCAGAATTATTACGGACAACGGTGCCGCACATGATCTCTGTATTTAGGGATGCGTTCCTTCCATCCCCTGTATAAATTGGGGTGAGACACTCAACGATTGTTATTCATCTTCCAAGGATTCTGCTGCTCAGTTGTTGCTTGTTCCTATTGCTTCCTGCAGATGCAAGAATTCTTTCTGTCATTGCTTTCTTACGCTCCGTGTCGTGCTCTTTAACTGCGCTGCCTCCTCTCCATCTATGCCTGCTAGATTCACTATCACTCCATCATAATAGGTAGGCTTATAAATTTTTTTTATTCTGATTTAGGAAATTAGGGTTCCTAATCCCCAATTTCTAATCATTGAGGGCTCTGCACTTGCAAAATACTTTATGCAACAAAGATGTTTCAAAAGCTACACCCAAACGGGTTGTTTTTCTTGCAGATTCAATTGGAAGGAATCAATAGGAATCAATCCTTTGCATGCTTTCTTCTGCCATTGTTAACAAGAATCAAATCTATGAAGTTTGTTCTTTTCTTAATTGAGTCTTTGGATTATGGGATTTGGATCAAAATCAATGAACATACTGAATCTGGTTTGGGTGGAATATTTTACTTTTATTTTTCCCCTATAGCACGGGCAATTTTAAGCTTGATCTTGCAATTCATACATTCCAGTATAACTTTTTTTTTCAAAAAAGGCATTGTTATCTGACTCCAATCTGTCATACGTTGATGCTGATTAATTGGCAAATTGTTTTGTTTTGTTCCAATAGAATATCTTTGTGGTTTTATTATAGTTCGATGTTATCTTCACTTTATCCAGCTGCATTTTTAGCAAGTAACTCATCCTGTTTCTTTCAATGTGCTTTTGCAGGTCTGATTAACACTTCATTTGTACGTTGGTTTATGTACACTGATGAACTACATTGAATTAATTAATAAACCGTTTTATAAGTTTATTTATGTAATGTTGATTTGTATGATATTAGGAGATGAAGTTTGCTATTTTTTCATCACCTTAATCTTCTTTTATGATGAAAATCCAATGTGATTTCAAAATATATCTTTTTTCTCTTAATTTTGTTTTATGTAAATCTGTGCTCATGCCACCTTGTATAAGTTTACATTGATTTTTAATGATTTAGGGAGGGTTGCCAATATATATAGCTAGCCGAGGATTATATAATTTGAAGCCCGCCATTGTGTTTGAAGCTGCTTGATATTCACAGGACAATGGGCCAAGTTGAGTTGAATGTTGATTTGGCGGCTTTGGATGTGGGTATATTTCATTTTGCCTTCTTTTAATGACAAGAATTATCTTCAATGAAATATATTTGTGTACCATTATTTATAGTTATTGATAGTTGAGTTGGAAGCTGAAATCCTTAAACTATTGAATAAACTAGAAATAATATTAATCTCAATTGGAATGAAGGTGGACTAATAGTTTCGTAATTTGGATTGTAGGAGGTTCAATGAGATTGCTTGTGAGGGTCAAAAGGCTTGAACATCATAGTTTGAGTTTCTATGTTGTTACCTTGCTTAGCTAAGCTTGCTGAAATTTGCTTGTTTGAAGTTCTTATCTTCTTTGGTGGCTGGTACTGTTAAATTTGCTTGTTACCTTGCTTTTTCTGCTTGTTTCAGACTTTAAGCCTTTAGACCGCACTGGATATGATTCACTTTGGTTGAAAGAGTGTGTTATGATCTTATATGACTTGTGTTTGGGAAGAAATGGAGCATCCTTCCAAGCTATTAGGAAGAGATACAAGCAGTACAAGATGTGTATGTTTCACATTGTATATGTTAGCGTTCCTTTTTATTATTACCTTTCATTATTTGAATTTGAATTACTTTTATATAATCTTTGTTATTGTAACAGTGCAAGTATGTGACAAATTTTCCTTCCCCTCTTCAGATACAGGATTCAAGCTTTGGGGATGAGTTTTATGAAGAAAACTTTTATGACTATGGACTTGGTGGTTGGAACTTGCTACATTTTGTACAAGGAGAATGCTATATGGGTAAAAAGCTATTATTTGAAAGTCTTTAGTTTAACTATATTTGCTGAATGCTCATTGTAAAGTCCATTCAATGCTGATTTTCAATCATATAGAGGTTATAATGGCAAATGTAATCAACATAACTGACTATTCTAAGTGCAGCTACATTTGAAATTTATTAATTGGTGACTTGAACTTTATTTGGTTTTTGTGAAGCAGGGTGTAGCACTGAGCTATTGAGTGGTCTTTAAGGATATGGTCTTACAACATCATTATTAGCCTTTTTGAGTAAAGACTGTAATTCACCTGAGACTATCCTATACAATAGAATTGAAAGTTTATGGTGATTTTACTCTAATGATTATATACCATTCAAGCACTGTACAAATGAGAATTTTGTAGATTAATTTCCTTTAAATTCAATTTAACATCTTTCATTGGGCCTCAAATTTTGTTATTCTTTCTTATTATCTAGAAACCACAATTAGTCAGCTTGTACAGTCAGTGGCGGAATTAGAAATTTTACATGAGGGGCCAACAAAAAATAAACTATAATTTATTAAATAATTATTTAATTAAATATTTATTTTAGATAAAATTAAATTTTAAAAATATATTATAAAGATTTAGTTTTCAATATATGTTTAATGACAATACTTTATATATAAAAATAAAGCATCGTAATGGATATTAAAATTGATTTTCAAAAGAATCTAATTATAATATTATTTAGGAGATTGGTGAATAAAATATTAAATATTATTCATTAAACTAGATGTAAAAGAATTAAAATTTAATTCATAACGTATTTTTTTTCCTTAAAAAAATAAGCCAATCATTTTTAGCTTTGATATTTTCTTAACTTTAGTAAAAGAAAAATATGTGTTATATTATTTGCACATTAAAATCAATCATCAAAATTAATCACTAGTGTATAATACATATTAAAATTTAAAATATATATTAAAAATGATAAAACCACATATATGTATTCATGTATAAATAATTAATTTTATTTGAGATCCAAAACAAATATTATATTAGTATTTATTATTATTATTATTATTATTATTATTATTATTATTATATATAATTATATATAATTAAATTAATATTAAGAAAAACTATACTATTTTTTTTTTCAAAACCATGGGGGACCATGGCCACCCCACGTCCCCCCTTGTTCCACCATTGTGTACAGTAATAACTGCGATTCTTAATTTGAATGACTTTAATGTTTGAATAGTCTTTTCTTAAAATTTGTCTCAATCTAAAGCAGATGACCCTTTAAACTTATATGCGTATAGTTTGATTTACAGATTTGTCAATGGAGTTTTGGTTACTCGCTTTTTCTTCTCACTCTTATAATTATAAATGCTCCTTCTTGATATGTAAGCTGAAGCTGTTTTCCTTTTCATACTTTTGATTAATTACTATGTGATAATAAAAAGTGTATTTGAAAGTTGAAATCAGAAACCAATCATTTTAAAACAAATAAAACTAAACAAAACCATCAATTGTGAAAGAGACCAACTTGTATGTGTACCAGACCAGAAAATTAACTTTGTAGAAATCCTGAAGGTAGATGCGGCTAACATGTCAACAACAATACTATGTGATTGTTAATCCCTGATGTGTGCACATAGAATAATGGAGAAAACATGAATGATACAGATGTTTAATTTTTTGTTGGCTGATTTGTTGATTAGAAAATTATTGATTATATATATTTTTTCATTATTTATCTAGTATTTAAATAAAATTAATAAAAAAATATTGAAAAAAATAGAAGAATGGAGGTAACACACAAACAAATCAGTCAACGAGAGTACATCGAATGTACAAAAATGGCTCTAACAGAATTTCTATTATTCAGATTAACAGCTACTCTAGGAGGAATGTTTTTATGCGTCGCTAACGATTTAATAATTATCTTTGTAGCTCCAAAATATTTTAATCTATGCTCCTATCTACTTTCTAGATATACCAAGAAAGATGTATAGTCTGATGAGGCTACTACAAAATATTTATTCATGGATACGACAAGCTCTTTTATTCTGGTTCGCATGGTTTCTCTTGGCTCTATGGTTCATCTGGGTGAGATTGAGCTTCAAGAAATAGTGAAATAGAACATCCGTAACTACTACTGTTTATAGAATCTCCACAATGAAAGTCGTAGAACATATGGAATCTAAAGCAACTAACAATCAAACAACTTTCTATTTTATTAGAAATAAAACATCCAAAATCTAAATAAATAAAACATCCAATTTAAATTATTATCTAATGTTAGCTGAATTTTTATTGATTACCTAATATCATTATTATTATTAATAATTTTTAACTTAATATATTAGTTTTTTATTTTATAAAACTTCTTTTATATACATTTAATCTTCTTAAATTGAATTCATTATGCCCGTGCCGTGCACAGGCTAATAACACTAGTTAGTTAAATTATTAGGTCGATCCAACAAATTCGTTCACCAAACCCGCCATGTTATGGTGAGATGGGGCATGCTCTTCGTTGAGCTAGCTCTTGTTAATATATTTATTCAAAAAAAAGGGGTGAGAATGAGCTGAAATTTAATTTCATTCCTCAAATTTATAGTGATACGATTAAATATCAATCTATAACAAAGAATTATAAGATTCAGGGAGAGAATTAAGAGAGAAATATTCCTTAGAAAAAGGTTAAGAAAAAAATTAGACTTTAATTCAATTCTAAACTTAACTAAATTATTATAAATTATTACTTGTAGTATTATTTTTTATTCTAATAGGATTATAGAGCCAATAATACTATTCCTAATATATATATAATTTTTGAATTTTAAAATTATAACTCATACTGACAGTCAACCCCATTTTCATTAATAGCGGATTATGAGCTGTGTGTAGAGAAATGATGTCCAAAAACATTGTTTTGTGTTTTTTATTTTAATATTTTAGTCAATACTAGTAAGTAGGGGCTTAAATTAGAGTCTCTCGTGTCAAAAGGCATCACTTTATCATGTTTACGTGTCAAAATCACAAAACATCGTTTAGAATAAATGAGTAATGTTATTTGAATAAGTGATTTTGGTCAATCAAGTGTAACTAAGTGATTTATTTTTATGCTAAATAAAATATTATTCAAGTGTCAAATAGTATAAAAAATTGCACATAAATAAAGTTTTATTTGATATCGAAATAGTCTTCTATTTAACATAGAAATAAATCACTTGATTAACTAAAATCACTTGTTCATATAGAATTATTGAGAATAAATTATCATGTTATTTAATAGATCACGTTAACACGCCGTTAAAGAAAATGAGGCTGTGGAGTTATATGTAATTCAAATTTTTTAGTACCAAATTGTGTTTCAACTCAGCGTGAATTAGAATTTTAAAACACAACTCTTTCACTGTGATGGATGTTGAGAATTAAAAAATATGCTAAAAAAAATTAAATTGCGATGTAATTTGACTATTTTAAGTGTGTTTCAGTGTTTGAATTATAAGTAGATTTTCAGTAATCATTTTTTACTTCATTAATTTTACTTTTCTTGTTTGGCGGAGGATAAAGCGAATCGAATTAGCATTCTAACCTATTTTACTTTGATTGAAGATCCATTTCCTTTATTAAGCTATTCTTAAGTAGTGTTAAAGAATATTTAATTCACGCTTTAACAATTTTATCGTCATTCATTTTTTTTATTTTGTTTTAAAATTTTATTACCATATTGTTATTCGAAAAATAAATCTTCCTATTCGAAATCGAAATTCTGAATTTAAAGAATCAATTTAAAAAAATTTCGAATTTCGATATTTGAATGAGTTTGTGAAAGTTTTTGTAAAGAGTTAATTTGATTGAAATTTAGTTAAGTTCAGAAGTTCGACAAACACAAAAAAAAGTAAGATCGAGTTCAAGTTTTGCAAGAAGTTGTGGTCAAATTTTGAACCTTTGAAGTTTGGAGCAGTTAGGACCTTTGCGAGATTTCAGGAAGCTGTTTATTGTAGGTTAGCAGAAACTTGCATAGGCAGAAACAATTTCTTTTTAAGTCTGACATGTGGCAAATAGAGATTGAAGAGGATCATCTATAAATATCAGAAATATTCACTGGATTAGGGTTGAAAATTTATTACTCGAAGACTCACCAAATACATTTCACATCCACCGAGCGATTTTTTGATTTGTGTCTTAGTCCAATGTTCTGAGTAATAATTCCTTCCATCTTAGTTTTTATTTTCGTTGTTCACTTTTTCTTTGATCTTCATCTTGAAATATGATATTTTAAAGTGTTTTCGTTTAAGTTCTTTATTATTAGTTTTATTTTTATGTTATTTATAAATCTCAGAACTTGTTTCACTTCGAAATTATGTGAAGTGTGACTTTAATTTCCAGAATAATCTTTATTTTGCTTAATCACATCTTCGTTTTCATTCCAAAGTTTTTTGAGTTTTGATACACTTCATTAACTGATACTCTATCCTGAATCAAAAGTTGATGTTAAAGTTGTATTTCTGAAAAAATCCATAAAATCAGCATAACACATATATTTGATTATTCTACTGTATAAAATTTAATTAGTCTGGAGGTAAAAATATACAGAAGCCAGTAATTTGAGAATTGCCTCATTATCAACAGAAACAACATTTGAATATAATGTATGCAAATAACTTTCAATAATAATAATAATAATAATATAATTTAATGGTTAAGATTCAATATTTTTATTAGAAGACACATTGATGTCTTCACTAAATATCTTTTCTAATAATAATAATGAATATAAATATAGTACTTAATATTAAACCAAAATAAACCAATGAGTTGGTGTGTCTTTTAGTTCGGTTAAACAAATATTAAAAATTTAAATTTCGACTTATAAATATAGTAATTTATTGGCCGATATAACTCAGATATGTGATAGATTATTTTTTGGTTTGCGGGATTGGAGTTCCGATTAAAAAGAATTAACTATTTGCTACGATATACTGACTAATTAATACATATCGATACTTTATAAATTATAAATAAATAAAAAGTTAACACATGGATTACATTTATCCACATCAACAATTATCTTTTTTTATTTTTTAAAAATTATCATATCATTGTGTATATTAAAATATCCTTATAAATAATTGTTGATAGAAAAATTTATCCTTTTACTATTTTGTCAAAATATCCTGTCACATTTAAAAAAACTAAAATCAATTGTTATTGATTTTTTCTGATAAACACAAAAAAAAAAAAATCAAAATCAAAATCAAAATCAAATCCAATTTCTCACCCAGAAATTCATGATGCTCCTTCCCTGTACATCTGTCACTCCACTGGCCGCACCTATCGCCGGTCGCCGGTCGCGCTCTCAGCGGTTGTGTACTCGCTACTGCATTCTTCTCGGTTGAGATCCAGAACCATGCTCTATCGTAAGAATTTTAACTCGATCGGCATATCTTAATGTATCAAGTATGGGTGTTCACATGACCAAGCGTATGGTGATATACAAGGGATCGTAAGAGTCTTTGAATTGTCAACAAATAAGTTACGGAGCACTTCCGTAAGTTTGCTTCCACGAAAAGGAATATGGATCTGGTCATTGTCCAAGCATGAATGCATTCCTTCATAGCTAAAAGGCCTTATTGATTTCTTCTCCTTCAATCCGTGTCTAATTGTCATTATTCCTTTAAATTTTGTTCTGTTTTGTTGTTATGTTTTTTCATGGCTTATTTTCCGTTGCTCATTATTGATGTATTTCGGCAGTAAATAAAATTTATATGCCTATGATAGAGTTTAGTTCTGGATTTTCATGAGGAAGAACACGGCAGCGAGAACGCGATCGACGAGTACGCAAGCTGCGATGGTGAGACCGGCAAAAGCGAGATGGGCGATAGCGCTACCGGCGAAGAGAGGAGGAGCACGATGATGAATTTCTGGGTCTAATGTTAAACTGAGGCAGCTTTATTTTAATTTTTTTCGCTTTTTGTGTTTAATTATCAGATAAATTAATAGAATTGATTTTAAATTTTTATGTGAAAGGATTGGTATTTTTGACAAAATTGTAAAGAGAGATAATTTGATATTTTCATAAATATAACTAAAAGGATAAATTTATCCATTATTGATTAATTAAAAAGATATTTTAGTATACATAATTTTATAATATTTTTAAAAAAATAAATAAAAAAATAAATATTGATGTGGATAAATGTAACTCATGTGTCAATTTTTTATTTATTTATAATTTATAAAGTACCAATACGTATTAATTAATCCCTATGTGTAGCAAGTTTCAAAAAAATTAAACCAAAATATAGTTCTACTTAAAGACACGTAAAGGCACGTTTACTATAAATTGCTGATGTAATCTCTCACATCACTCCATTTTGTCTTTGTTGCATGATTATTTCACAAGTATCTAACAAATTCATATGCAATGCCTGACATCACTTCTTGAATATTGATTAATATATAATCCAAATCATAACCCTTCTCATGATATGTATTTTATTTTTTTAATATATAAAGCTACTTTAGTAAATTAAATGCAGAAATGACATTACCAGCTACCAGAACGAATGTAACGTAACATACTACTTTTTTTTTTTTTTGGAAAAAGATATTTGTGTTCCTTATTTTTTAAAAATTATACAAATTCATTCCTGACTTTTGTGAAATATATAATAACTTCTGACTTTCGAAAAAATAGTATAATTATGTCCCTCAGTTAGTTTGATTCGGCTAAAAAACTCGAAAATTGCTTATGTAGCTACTATGAAAAACGTTTGTGGTTCTTATTTTTCATCATGGGAGTGATTTTGTAAGGAATTCTATTGAAAATTTTCGTTTCTTTTAGTCGAGTCAAACTAACAAAGGGCATAATTGTATTGTTTTCTCGAAGGTCAGGAGTTATTAAGTATTTCACAAAAGTTAGGGGTAAATTTATATAATTTTTAAAAAGTCAGGGGCACAAATGTCCTTTTCCCTTTTTTTTTTTAAGTTCCGTTTCTCCATCCAACTCTTTTCGTCACCCATGACAACGTGTAAGTTGAGAATCAATGTAGTCTCTAACTCTAACGCTATAAAAGCATATACAACCCTGATTATGAGCAACAACATTCCAAAAAACAGAGTACTCATACCCTTCTCAATAATAATCAGTTCTTCGAGTTCTAGGTTCTAGCTAATTGAAGTGTTTCCTTGCTACAATACTAAATCAAATCATCAATGGCTGCAAATCAAGAAGATGTGAAGCTCTTGGGGGCTGTAGCAAGCCCATTTGTTTTCAGGGTGCAACTTGCTCTCAAGCTTAAGGGAGTTGAATACACATTTGTTGCACAGGATTTGAAGAACAAGAGTGAAGAGCTTTTAAAATTCAACCCGGTTCACAAGAAGGTGCCAGTGCTTGTTCACAATGAAAAGCCCATCAATGAATCACTTGTCATTGTTGAGTACATTGATGAGGCTTGGAAGAGTTACCCCATCTTACCTTCTCATCCTTACCAACGAGCCGTGGCTCGTTTCTGGGCCAAGTTCATAGATGACAAGGTAAACCAACTTTACTACGTTTCTTTTCTTTGTTTTATATATTTTAATTAAACCACTGGTATTTATTTGATGTTTGGATGCTATTATAATAGATTCTTGATAACAGTTTTATTAAAAGGGTTAGAGGCCTTTTCATATATCTATGGTTAATCCCCTCAAATTTTTATAAATTATAGATGAACTGAAGTGATAGTTACACTTCGGTCTTTTGGAAATTTTACTGAACTTAGTTGGATTTTTATATAATTTATCTCAACTATTCTACGTATATATGAAAAATCAATCATTAAATTAATCATTTGTATAAATTATATATTGAAATACAAAACAAAGATTGAAACTTTAATGAATCGCACAAATACAAGAGAAAAATAGTTTATGTTATGAGTGTCATCTTTCAAATTTTCTAACTTCATTTTTTTCTCTATTCACCTCAAATCTTGCATATTTATCAAATAGAATTGAGTTAGATTCATGCTTAAAATTCAAATAGCATTGTTATCTAAAGTGGACGTAGAATCATGTGTGCTAATCTTTTTTTTTTTCTACATAATAATCCACTATAAACTGTATTAGATCATTAACTCTGTTCCAGCATAATTGTTACTTAGTCTTTCGATTTGTGCGATCAGGTTGTTAATTCTTCACGGAGAGCTGCTTTCACGGTTGACAAGGAAGAGCGTGAGAAGAACGCCAAGGAAGCAGTCGAGGCTCTACAGGTTTTGGAGAATGAGCTCAAAGGAAAGTTCTTTGGAGGAGAGGAACTTGGCTTTGTGGACATTGCTGCTTCTTTCATAGCATATTGGATCCCTCTAATCCAAGAAGTAGCAGGGTTACAATGGTTTAGCAGTGAACAATTTCCTAAACTCTACAATTGGAGCCAAGAATTTCTGAACCATCCAATTGTCAAGGAAGATTTGCCTCCTAGAGACCCACTTTTTGCATTATTAAAAGCTCGTTACGAGAGCATTCATGCTTCAAATTAGATTGATATAGACTGAAATTCAGAAGTGTAAGGAAATAAAGTTGCATGAGTATCCAGCATTCCTGTGTGTCATTGTGTTGTTTTGTTAGGCTTTCATCGTTTCTTAAAGTGTTTCATGTAATAAGGGATTTTTTCTTCAGTATGGGAAGAATCCAAGGATATTATTTTTGTTAATAATAATTTGTTGTTTCAGTTAATAATTTCAGTGAAAAAACTCAGGGCAATAATTTTTATTTATATGGTCTATAATTTAATTTCAACTATACTATAAATCCTATATTATGTAGCCTATAAGGAGCTAACAAATCATAATAATAGAAGCCCCACCCAAAATAAAAATGGAACCAACATATATTCTCCTATATTGATTTTTTAATTGACTACTTAACAAGGGTTCCTAATAGTTTTTCTTTAAATCTCTTCTATAATTGAATAAAATAATATAAAATAAAAAATAAAAACAGAAGTTAATGTTAAAGAAATTTATTATTCTCCATGGTGTATGCTGCTATAACAATTTTAATGAGTTGAAAGTTGAAACTCAATTCGCCTGAAAATTTGGCTAGAGTGATCTCTGAAATTTATAATTAACAATTTGAATCTTGAAATTTAAAATCATAATTTACATTGTCCCCAAACCTCATTTTTGTTAACAGCAAGTTGATGTGGACTGTTAACGGTGAGTTATGAATGCAGAAAAATGATATTCAAAATAATAATTGTGTAGTGTTTTTTATTTTAATTTTTTTTGTGTGAATATAAGTAAATGGAGACTTAAATTATTGTCTATCATATTCATATCATAGAGCGTCGCTTTACTATATTTATGCGCCAAGCTCATAAAATAATGTCATTTAAAATGAATTATTATATCTTTTAACGATTTATATAATGCACTATTAACAAAAATAAGATTGACACAAATATGAATTATAATTTTAAATTGAGTAACTATGAATTTTGAAAAAACATTAAATTACAAATTATATTTTAAGGCCAAATTGAATTTCTGCTCCCATTTCAATTTTATAAATCGGAGCACTCACCCAAAGGAATAATTCATCCATTGACTTCAAGTCAACTTCATCACTACTTATTTTATATCAGGGTTGATGTAATCTGTTTCGAATATTGGGCTTGCATGGCCAAGTCCATAACTAACCTCCCTCACATTGGCCCAGCGTCGCCAGACGGCCCATATCCCGCACGGACTCGAGAAAGGCCCATGGCATCAACCACCAAATCCACACAAGATCAGGATCATACCTGAATCGATCTCGTACGGATTTATCTCCTAAATAATAGGAACTACCACAGGTATATAAAGAGGAGATCAGCTCTCCTCCAGGTACGTCTTCTAAACCCTACCCAATTGCTATGTATCCGAAGGTTCTCAAATCCTTATTTGGCGACCCTTCCTCTACACGCTATCACTCACTCACAGTAACTCTCAGCCTTCTTCCTTGGCACCTCCGGTTACTCTGGAAGTCCCAAACCCTTGAAGGTACATTCTGTACATTGGCGCCGTCTGTGGAGACTTCTAGCAAAAACCAACCATGGTGAACCAAGATGAAGAAGGAGTTCCTTACGATGATCATTCTGGCGACGAACAACGTCAGAACCCGCAGCCAAATCCGCAACAAGCCGATCTCGATCTCAATGCAACCGCAAACGGTAGCCAAGAGTCGGCAGGACGGAACACCGAGACGGATGGAGTCCAAAACAGCCGACTGAACTCAGGAGGTGATAGATCCGGAGGCCGGCAAAGCACCAGTGCTTTTGACAGGATAGGCCCGGGAAATTCAGATCCTAGGCCGTTCGGCGGGATCGGTTCGGATCCCAACCAGATCATACAGGATCTGAGGCATCGCATGCAAGCGATGGAGCTCGAAGTCAAAGAACTTCAGAAGGAAAACACTGAACTCAAAAACGTCGCCCAAGATCTGAAAACACGGCGACGTTCACCTCCTTGGCGTTGCGAGCGTTCCAGGTCGCACTCCCCAACCCAAAGACGTCCGCGGTCTCCTCCCCAACGGATGCGCCATCGGAACAGTTCTGAAAGCCGGGATTCATCCTTTGATGAATCCCATGAGGGAAGGCGAAGACGCCCTCGCCGTTATAAAAGGATGCGAAATCGTGATGGGACACCGCCCGTCGACGGACACACTCCCCTCTCGAGTCGGATCCTCAAAGTCCAACTCCCTGAGGGCTTCGTAAAGCCAACAGACATGAAGTATGACGGCTCGACAGACCCTCACGTTCACCTGAACGACTTCGAACATCGAATGATTTGTGACGGAGCCATAGATGAAGTCAAGTGCCGAGCCTTCCCGGTGGCCTTGACTGGGTCGGCAGCACAATGGTTCACGTCCTTGCCGGCGGGTTCGATCTCTTCGTACTCTGAAATAAGAGAGCTATTTCTCAACGAGTTCACGATGAGCATAGACAACAAAAAGCACCCGATTAACCTCCTTGCTGTGGTCCAAAGGCCTAATGAGACTACAAGGAAGTACATTGAGAGGTTCAACGCCGAATGCAAAACTATAGACAGACTCGTCGATGGGGCGGCAAGCTGATGCCTAACTAACGGCCTTGCCAATGACGACTTCAAAAAACAACTGACTACTACCATGTTAGTCGATAAGCACAATACTCAAGAGGGGGGTGAATTGAGTATTTCAACAATAATGATAAATTTTCGCGGAAGTATAAAAATATAAGAACTAAGAACAACAAAAGTGCTTGTACTAGTATTTTTCCAAGTGCGTAACTCAATTCTTAAGCACTTATAAGGATCTTGTAGTTTCCAAGAGCACTTGATAAAAATATAAATGACTTGAAATTAAGTAACGGAATTATAAAAAGATAAGGGATAGAAATTGATACACAAGATTTATAGTGGTTCGGCGCAACTCTTGCCTATGTCCACTTTTTCTCAATCGCAATCGAGAAGTTCAACTATCACCAAGCTTTAAGGTGCTTGATAAACCGCTTACAAACTTTGAGCTTTAGATCCTAACACTTCACGACGTTACAATAAACCACTCCACTCGAAGTAATCACAACTTCAAGAATTTTCCTTGAGTGATTATCTCAATCGACTCTAGTGTTTAATCTCACAACTCAAATGATAAGAAAACAAATTTCTTATCTTACAAGTGTAATAACAGAATTTGGTGTCTCTCTTGAAAGAG
>JASCZI010271876.1:69552-87712 GCA_036250425.1 Stylosanthes scabra
GCTCTATGAACCAAACTTATGTATATCTCAAATTTGTGAACAAATCACTTGAAAGAGATATAGAAAATGAAGTATAGGAAGATGAAAGATTAGAAAAGCTTAGAATTGATGTTGTGTTTGTAAATGAGCTCCAAAACATGTATTTATAGATATCTCAAGAAACTAGCCGTTATGAACAGTAGTTTACTGTTCACTAGTCGTTGGAACAGTAATTTACTGTTTACTATCCGTTAGAATAGTAATTTACTGTTCACTAGCTGTTGGAATAGTAATTTACTGTTAACTAGCCATTGGAATAGTAACTTATTATTCGCTAGCCGTTATGAATAGTGTTTTACTATTCACGTTATAGACATATGCATATCGAACTGAAGCTCTGGACGTTAGCTTTCTAACGCAACAAAAAATGCATCGCTTGGACTTCTGCAGCTCAAGTTATCATCACTTTAGTGCACAAAGGTCAAGATTGACAACATGTACTAAGTTTTAAACCAACGCCTATGCGTGCTACAAAAAACATTTCTTTTGTGTCTAAAATACCTTAAAAACATTTTTGTCATGTAGGAAACAATCTCAAAACATTGATAATGAAAACTTATCATTGTTTACTATAAAACAAATTGTAAAACATTTACGGCTATAGTTTTCATAAAACGTTTTCTTTAAAGAACATTTTCCTGTGTGTGCGTGTGAGAGAAATATATTTCTTTTGGTTCTTGACAAGATTATTACCTAAAACCTAAGACTCTAAGAAGTCTTCATGATGATGGTCTTCGTTTATCTTGTCGTTGTTGTTTTGCTTTCGAAATCGTTCCTCAAAACCTTGGATGGTTGTCATTCATCAAAACCTAAACAAATAAACTTTGCATGCATATTGTAACATGGTTTACATACCAAACCGGTATGGACCCGTAAAGAGATGCAAGCCAAAGCAAAGGAGTTCATCCACCATGAAGAGGTCAACCGAGTAGTAGCAGCCACCAAGAATCAGTAAACAGATCCCCGAGGTGACGCCTCAGCGCAATACCAAAGGGATAGCCAACAGGAACGCAGGTCTAAAGGAAACCCTAAACCCTCCAAGCAGAAGTATGATCATTACACCCCGTTGATAGCATCCATCACGGAAGTATATCAACAAATCTCGGATAAGGGAATCTTACCCCGGGCAAGGACCTTATGGGGAAGAACCCAGAATGCCAAAAACAAGTCCCTGTTTTGTGATTACCACCAAGGATACAGACACAAGACAGAAGATTGCTATGACCTAAAAGATGCCATCGAACAGGCCATCATAGAAGGGAAGCAGAATGAATTCGCTCAGATCATTCGCGAACCTCGGAATGCCGGAAGAGAGCGATCGGAAGGACCGGAGACTCGGAACGCCAGAAACTTCAGAGATAATGATGAATCGGTGCCCATAGTCCGGTGATCACCGGAGCCAATCATATGGAAAAATCTAAATCGGCTTGCAAAAAGGATCTCAAGATCCTAGCCACCGTGAAAAGTACTTCCCCGCAGTTCCCAACGATCACATTCAGCGACAAAGACCTTGAGCACGGAATAGCTGATTCTGACGCTCCGATGGTGATCTCGGCCGACGTCGGACCCGGACTAGTTCGAAGAATCCTCATCGACACCGGCGCAGATTCCATCATTATGTTCCGGCATGCCTTCGATGTGCTGGCATTTAAAGACCACGACCTCAAAACCCACCAACCGGGTGTGATGGGACTCGGCGATCACTTCATCAAACCAGACAGAAGTATTAAACTCCCAATCTCCATAGGAACCGGAAACTCTCGGAGGACGGATGGCTAAATTCGTGGTGCTGAAGGACTCCACGGCCTACAATATCATTTTGGGAAGGAAAACGATTAGCGATATCTCTGTAGCCGTATTCACCAAGTTTTTGGTAATGAAGTACCAGACGGACTCAGGAGACCTCGGAACCCTATATGGAGATAGGGTGATGGCCGAGAAGTGCAAACACAACAACTTGGCTCTTCGATCCAAATCCCGAGATTCCTCCGGCATTTACCTAGCCGATCTCGACGCCAGGATAGAAGAGCAACCCCGGCCAAAGCCAGATGGAGATCTGGAGAAGATACAAATCGGGGATTCCTTAGAACGTCACACGTTCTTGAATCGGAATCTACCCTACGAACTCAAGCAAGAGCTCTCAGACTTTCTAAAGAAGAATGGAGACATCTTCGCCTTCACACCAGCCGACAAGCCGGGAATAGACCCGTCGGTTATGTCCCACTCATTGGCCATTGACCCTAATCACCGCCCCGTCGCCCAACGCAAAAGGCGTATGTCGGATGAAAGGGCGGAAGAAGTAAAGAAACAAACTAAGGCACTCCTTGAAGCGGGGTTCATCTGAGAACTACCTTACTCCACTTGGCTGGCGAACGTGGTCCTGGTAAAAAAGGCAAACGGGAAATGGCGAATGTACGTAGACTATTCGGATTTAAACAAGGCCTGCCCAAAAGACGCCGTCTCGTTACCCAACATCGATGGGTTGGTAGCTGCCTCTTCCGGCTACCAATACCTCTCCTTCATGGATGCCTACTCGGGATACAACCAAATCCCAATGCATAAGCCCGATGAAGAAAAAACGGCATTCATCACCCCAGATGGAACTTACTGCTATACGGCTATGCCCTTCGGTTTAAAAAATGCCGAAGCGACGTACCAACATCTAGTAACCAAGATCTTCAAAGATCTCATCGGGCGGAAGGTTGAAGTTTATGTAGACGACATGCCGGTCAAAACGGAGAACCCGAAGAACCTTATCTCCGATCTCCATGATGTCTTCGAGTCCCTCCGACGCTACCGAATGCGTTTAAATCCCTTAAAGTGTGCTTTTGGCATGGAAGCGGGGAAATTTTTAGGGTTCATGATAACCCAGAGAGGAGTTGAAGTCAACCCCGAGAAGTGTGAAGCGATTCTCCGACTCCCCCACCCAACCAACCTAAAAGAGGTCAGCTGTTGAACGGCAAGTTAACGGCGCTATCCCGTTTCCTCGGAGCGTCAGCAAGGAACGCCTTACCCTTCTTCAAGTTAATGAGGAAAGGAATAAACTTCGAGTGGATGCCGGAATGTGAAGAGGCCTTCCTCAAGTTCAAATCCATACTATCGAAACCTCCGATCCTCTCAAAGCCAATAAACGGCGACCCCTGTACCTCTATCTGTCCATCACGGACGAATCCATTGCAGCAGCGCTGGTAGGAGAAGACGAGTCAGGGAGTCAAATGCTAGTGTACTTCATCAGCCGAGTCCTGCACGAGGCTGAAATTCGATACACCAAGATTGAAAAACTGGCATATGCACTCCTCGTCTCGGCAAGACGACTCCGGCAATACTTCTAAAGTCACACCATCGTCGTCAGAACTGACCAAGCCATTCGAAGCATACTCCAGAAGCCAGACTTGGCAGGTCGGATGCTAAGATGGACCGTGGAATTATCACAGTTCGACATCCAATTCCAGCCTAGGGCAGCCATCAAAGCACAGGCAATGTCTGACTTGCTGGCAGAAATGACGATCCCGGACAAAGAGATAAACCTAGAAGTCGGATGGAAGTTGCATGTCGACGGTTCGTCCACAACAACCTCGGGCGGCGCAGGAGTAATCCTAGAAAACTCCAATGGAGTCATGTTCGAACAATTTATCCGATATGACTTCCCCATCTCGAATAACCAAGTCGAGTATGAAGCCCTGTTGGCCAGACTAACCCTAGCTCAGGAGGTAGGAGCTCGAATCCTAGAAGTTTGCACGGATTCCCAAGTAGTGAGTTCCCAAATAAACGGCTCTTATCAAGCCAAAGACTCATTCCTTCAGAAATTAGCAAAGGTAAAAGCGATGATGGAAACGTTTGACAGGGTCATAATAACCCACGTTCCCAGAGAACGAAACGCCAGGATCGACCTCTTGTCCAAACTCGCCAGCATGAAACCGATGTCGGGAAATCGCTCCCTCATTCAAGGAACGATCAAAGAACCATCAGTATCCATTTCAGAGATGACTTGCCTCCCGATATCGGAAACAGCAACATGGATGGCTCCGATCCTAAGCTACCTAGAAGTCGGAACCCTCCCCGACGACCCCAAAGAAGCAAAAAGAATCAAGAGAAAGGCAGCCAAGTTCACCCTAATCTCGGGTCAGCTATACAAAAAGAGGATAGATCTGCCACTCCTAAAGTGCCTCAACCCGTCCCAAGCTGAGTATACTTTGAGAGAGGTTCATGAGGGATGCTGTGGCCACCACATAGGCGGAAACTCCTTAGCTCGGAAACTCATTCGGGCTGGATACTATTGGCCAAGCATGATGAAAGATGCGGTGGAATTCGTTCGGACGTGCGAAAAATGTCAACTTCACGCAGAATTCCATCAAGCACCCCCAGAAAAAATGATCACAATCTCAGCGAACCGACCATTCGGCACCTGGGGAATAAACCTCATTGGACCTTTCCCGTTAGCTCCCGGCCAACTGAAGTATCTTATCGTCGGCATCGACTACTACACTAAGTGGATCAAAGCAGAGCCTCTCGCCACCATCACGGCTATAAAATGTTGGAAATTTGTGTGGAAACAAATCATCACCCGATTTGGGATCCCCTAAATCCTTATCACGGATAACGGAACCCAGTTCGCGGACAAGAAATTTAAGGAATCAGCCATAGAATTCGGGATCAACCAACGCTTCTGCTCGGTTGAACACCCTCAAGAAAACGACCAAGTCGAGTCGGCAAACAAGATCCTTGTAAAAGGACTGAAAAAACGACTCGACGATGCCAAAGGTCTTTGGGCAGAAGAACTAGCATCCGTCTTATGGTCTTACAGAACAACCTCCCAATCCTCAACCGGCGAGACGCCTTTCCGGCTAACCTACGGGGTTGAAACCATCATTCCAGTAGAAATCGGTGAACCCAGCCCAAGGCTACTCCTCGACATGGAGGATACCACGGCGGATCGAAATTTGATAGATGAGGTCCGATCAGAAGCTCACCTTACGGAGATGGCCTTGAAACAAAGAATGAGTGCTAGGTACAACAAGGGGACTATCGGGAGACACTTTGAAGCCAGAGACCTAGTCTTACGACGGAACGACATTGGGCCACCAACGCCGGGAGAAGGCAAGCTAACCCCAAATTGGGAAGGACCCTATCGCGTGACTACGGATCTCAGCAAAGGGGCATACAAGTTAGAGCGACTCAACGGAGAAGAACTTCCAAGAAGCTGGAATGCCACCAACCTCCGACGGTTTTTCTCCTAAAAATCCCCTTGGTTTTCAGTTTTAGATATAGCTATAGGACAACTGCTATCTTTATTCTGTTTGCAATTTTTCTTTTAACTTAGTCAATCGGGTACTCTTTTCCCTATCCGAGGTATCCTACTCCGGGAGGTCGGAAGGTTTTAATGAGGCCCACATTATCCAATAAAATTATTCGTTTACTTTTATATACAACCATACGATTTACTCGCCACCTTTGGCCTCAATCAACGGTTTATCAAGCCAAAGCAAAAACGACATCATTTAACCATTTTTACATTTCCTACTCATAATGTCGGAAAGAAGTAAAACAAAGTCTCGGAAGGACAGAACTGATCACTCCGCCTCCAAATAACTTAGAAAAAATTTAAGTTTCAATTTCCTTTTCGAATTCTTAAAATCGCCCTATCTTTGTAACAGAAAGCGTCAAACAATAAAAAACGGATCGGAAAGACGGAACATATTGACGGCAAAAACAAAGCCAACACGGCAGTTGCGAAAACAAACTTAGCCAAAATATTTCATTAAAAGTTTAACGGTAATCCGACCCGGTCAAAGACACATTGGACCACCAACAAAACTTACAAAATATTTTCTTTTTTAGCAAAAGAGAAGTCCGACCCGGTTAAACACGGCACGACGGACTCTCATAAATTGTTCATCAGAAAGGGAAATCCGACCTGGACAAACACGGCACAACGGATTCCCAGAATAATAAAGACTTAGCAAAAACAATTGTTCGAGTCAAAAGATGAGGATCCGACCCGGGTAAATACGGCACGACGGATCCTCACCAAGTCATAATAAATACATAGAGGGAAAAAGAGACTAATCCTGAGGAGGCGGGTCCACGGCCTGACCTTCTGGAAGGAGCGAATCCACGATCTGGCCATCTTCTCCTTCCACGCCCCAATAAGGGAGACGTCGAAGTCCGGAGCCAACAGCAAGATCTGTTCCTTTAAGTTATCTTCGGTGGCCTTCACGGAGTCTTCGGCTATCTTAACCAAGTCCTGACGGACTTGCTTCGCCAAAGCCAACGAAGCCTCCGCCTGATCGGCCCGAGCCTTCTCTTCTGTGAGCTTCTTTTTGGCAAACTCTAAGTCGACCAACAAACCAGCCTCCCGATCCCTCAGGCAATGTAGCTCAACCCCCTTTTCCTTCGCATCAGCCAAGGCAGCCTCCAAGTCCTTCTCTGCCTGGGACTTAGCCGTTTCAGCCTCCTCCTTTTCCTTCTCCACCTCGGCCTTCTACTGGTTCAACAACTTCAGATCGCCCGTCAACTTGGCACAACGATGCTCCCATTGGTCGGCAAGGGTCAAACGAGGTTCAATAGACTTCATGACAGTCGTCGCGCGAAGCATCGCCCATTCAGCCCAACGAATACTCTCCATCGGGTCATAATCCTGCAAGGCCTCACGAGCACGAGGACCCAGGAAGTTCGTCTAGATGTACGATGAGGCATCGAAAGATCGATCCATCGGGCAGAAGTCACGTTGAGAACCCTCCGACGTCCTCGGCCTCTTTTGGGCAGTAATCGCCTCGTCGTTGGTCCGTTTACCCAACGGGGAAGGAGTAACGATTTCGACCTGTTGTTCCAGCCCCTCCTCTCGTATCGGAGATGAGACCTCAGGCCGAACATCGACTTCCCCTCCAGCAGTAGAAGAACCACCCCCCTCGAGAACCGAAGTCGAAGCCTGACCACCAGAGGGACTCAAAACAGCCGGCCCTTGAGGATTGGCCACCATATATTGACGTAGGTTAGCCAACGTTTTGTTCCTGCCTGCCATTTTCACTGAAAAGGAAACAAATCATCATTTAAGAAAATGTGCAACAAAAATAAAGTGAAAAGGAGAAAGGAAAGGTGCTACGACAACACTATACCAATAGACTTCCTAGCACGCTCCGGATTACCCAAAATAGCCTTGGGCATCAAGTTCTGTTTGGAAAATAACCAAAGCAGAATGTCGGCCGTATCTCTTTGCTCGTCATTAAGCTTTCTATACGACACCGGGACGCAGTTAACCACGGCATCCTTGCTCCAGTATGACGGAAATCGGCTCGCATCCCCTTCCAAGGTCAACCAAAACGGCGGATGATCCCCAACTGGGAAAACTTTGAAGTACCGCCCCTTAAAATCATGGAACGATTCTTCGTACAAGCCGAAGATCCTCCGACCTTTCCCAGGCCGGACGGACATGTAACCTTTTTTGGCCTTTCCATCGGCGTTGGGAGAGAAAACCGTGAAAAGGAAGAGGAACACCTCGGGATCCTGCGGGAGCTCGAGAAACTCCGTCACCAACTCAAAATACCGAATAGCCGACCAGGCATTCGGATGGAATTGGGAAGGCGCCACGAAACAACGCTGGAGCAACCGTTGTTGGAAGGGAGTGAAGGGTATCCGAACACCAAACTCGGTAAACATAACCTCGTTTACCCACAACCAGTGTGGGACACGAGGATGCTCCAAATTTAGGCCGCAAAACCTCTCCCCGTGGCGAGGAACCTCGACTCGATAGAGCCTCTCCTCCTCACCACCGCCACATATCACGCCGGAGCTCTTTAGTTCCGTCAGATAATCCTCCGTCATGGTCGATGGACTCCCCAGAACATCCCGGTTAACCCAGCTATACAACGGGTCTAGCTCGTGAGGCATTTGAGCCCCCTCAACCTCACGAACTACACCTCTGGGATTATTTCCCTGAATATTTGCCATTTCACCTGTCCAAAGGAGAAATGAAAGAAAATCAAAAAGTTTGTAGGAGGAAGAAATGGTAGAATCCAGAAGAAACGGGAGAGACAGACAACACAAAATAAAACAAGAAGGAGGAAGAGAAACTCACCAAAGTTGAATTTGCGGTTCTAGAAGTTGAATAGGTTCCCCTCCTTCTCTCCATTGAGCAGAGACGAAGCCAAAGAGATGAAAGAAAAAAAAGGTAAGAGTAAGAAGAGACGAAGAAGCTCAGTGAGAAGCAGAACTCCCTCCCCCCTTCGAACTCCCTTTCATAAAAAGGGACAAAAGGACGAGAATACCCCTGCTGTTACAAGCTTCAAAAGGGGCAAAGGAGGGAATTCCAACAAAACATAACTCCCATTATTAACGTGCAAAATACGAGGAGACACTTAAAACCCTCTCTCTCCCACGTTCTGAAAAGACGTGACATTAATGGTCTAATCAAACCGCCACCTTCTAGAATCTTCTCTGAGATGGCACAACGACCAAACTGAGACGATGAGCGAATAAAGTTCGGAATGTCGTTACCAAAACACGGAACCTACAGAACTCGGAGAGATCGGATTCTCCGACCTTCCGAGCTCGGGGGCAACTGTTCTGGATATTGGGCTCGCATGACCCAAGTCCATAACTAACCTCTCTCACATCGGCCCAGCGCCGCCAGACGGCCCATATCCCGCACGGACTCGAGAAAGGCCCATGGCATCAACCACCAAATTCACACAAGATCAGGATCATATCTGCATCGATCTCGTACGGATTTATCTCCTAAATAATAGAAACCACCACGGGTATATAAAGAGGAGATCAGCTCTCCTCCAGGTACGTCTTCTAAACCCTACCCAATTGCTGTGTATCCGAAGGTTCCCAAATATTTATTTGGCGACCCTTCTTCTACACGCTATCACTCACTCACAGTAACTCTCTTTCTTGGCGCCTCCGGTTACTCTAGAAGTAAATAATCTCTTACATCATTTCATATATAATCACCGAATTAATAATTAAGTATTCTCGTTATTCGTATGTTTATCTAACCTGTACACCCTTTAACAATTATTAAAAGTTTATTGAAATATTAAAAAAAAAAAGAATCCTAAAATTAAAATATATTCAAAGTAACACGTGTCATCAGACTCATCACTTCTTTTTTCCCCCTCCATTTTCCCCTCATAACTTTTTCTTCACTCTATATATATATATATAGAGAGTAGAAAACACACAAGACCTTATTAGAAATACATACACATATAACACCGAGTACATTAGGTAGCTATAATCAATGGCTGCAAATGGAGAAGATGTGAAGCTCTTGGGGGTTCCAGCAAGCACATTTGTTTGCAGGGTGCAGCTTGGTCTCAATTTGAAGGGAGTTGAATACAAATTTGTGGAGCAAGATCTTGAGAACAAGAGTGAAGAGCTCCTAAAATACAATCCAATTCACAAGAAGGTACCAGTGCTTGTTCATAACGAGAGGCCCATAAGTGAGTCCCTTGTGATTCTTGAATACATCGATGACAATTGGAAATTCAATCCTTTCTTGCCTGCTGAACCCTACCACAGAGCAAGGGCTCGTTTCTGGGCCAAGTTCATAGATGACAAGGTAACTCTCATCCGAATCTCCCAATTTTTTGTCCGCCACTTTTGGGATTTTAGATCCAATCCTTCACTACTATTTACAAGTTTTGGTAGTTTTTTGTATTTGTTTGGTGGAGAAATCTAAGGATGGACGTGTTCTATCATGAATTCATTGGAATATCCTTAAAGGAGTGGCTCAGATTTTTTAAAATAAAAATAATAATAAGTATAAAAAATCCTAACAACTAATGTAAGAATATTTTCACTATCCCATCATGAACCAAATTTATGTTAGACAAAACCTTATTTCGTAGTTTTAGTCATGCTTTTGAGAAGACGATCGCTGATTTGGCTAGATCGATTGTAATTTATTAAGAAACCACTTCAGTTTAGGGTGAAAATCAGATCTATTAAAAATTAAAAAAAAATTCTAAATATGTTTTTTATAATTTATATAAATATATTATTTTAGTATATTTGATTTAAGTTCAATTAAATTTCGATTAAACTTTTAAATTATTGAACCTCTAATTCTATCAATCAGTTGACCTGTTAATAAGTTTTAAAACTTTGGTTTTAGTAGTTTTTTAAGCAAAATTTATTTTTACAAAATTGAAGTATATGTTAATCTGACTTATGGCTGTTAGCTTTATTAGCTAGCTCGGTCCCTAATTTAGTATTAGAAAAAGACTAATAAACACTTTAAATTTGTAAAATCAGGTTGTGCCTGCTTCATGGAAATCTGTTTTTACCAATGATGAGAAAGAACGGGAGAAGAATATTAGAGAATCGGATGAGGCACTGAAATTTCTTGAGGATGAGGTGAAGGGAAAGTTTTTCGGAGGAGAGGAGATTGGCTTTGTGGACATTGCTGCTGTTTATATTGCATTTTGGATCCCCCTAATTCAAGACATTGGAGGGCTGAAATTGTTGACCAGTGAGAAATTTCCCAAACTTTACAATTGGAGTCAAGAATTTCTCAACCATCCAATTGTCAAAGTGACTATGCCTCCTAGAGACCCAATATTTGCCTTCTTCAAAGCTCGTTATGATATGATAATTGCTTCAAAATAGACTAATATATAATAACATGTAGTCAAGAAGAAAATTATATGAACTTCTTTTCTTTTGTTTCGAAAAAGTCAAGTAATATAAGACATAAGGAATAATTTGCCTACCGATAGGCCAAGTTTATTGTGTTATACTAAGGTATTGCTTGCGTTTTACACGGATGACAATTTTATTTGTAAAATTAATAGTGTATTAATTATATAAAAATGTTATAAGAATAATTTGATACAATATATTTACTGAAAAAAATTTGTTACTATTTTAAATTGTAATTATAAAAATTTTAGTTGTATTCATAAATTATATGAAAGGGATAATGGTCAAAAAAGTCTCGAAAAATTATCCAATAATCATATTAGTCTTTGAATGATTTTTTTAATAAAAAATATCTCCAAAAATTAAACATCAGTCACGTATGTCCTTCCATCCAAAGGTTCACAGATTCTGTCAACATTGGGTGAGCTGGATCGTTAACTGCCACACAAGTAGTGTCCAGGTGTTAGAAGTGGATGCTGACAAGATATGTTTTCAAAAATTGATCAAATTAATCTCTATGTATAATTACTTAAACCCTAACCCCCAATTCATTCTCTGGATTCAATTACGTAGAGTACTACAACACAGATTTAAACAACATGAGGGAATAGGAGTGGAGGGCGTAGGCGATGGACTGTCCCTTCATTCAGATCTTTCACGCGAAGAAGAACAAGGACAAAACCAATTGAACATAATATAATACAATTTACATCTTCAACCCCTTTACCTACCTTTCATGTGGAATTCAATTTTGTATTTAACTTTTGCAAAAAGGTAGTCACTGTAATTATTTTAAATGGGTTGATAAAAATGAATTTGAAATAGTTGAAGGTGAAAATGAAATAACAGAAACAAATGGAGAAGTTGGGAGTGAATATGAAGAGTGGAAAGTGAATTTAGCATGGAGAATGGGTCTTTTGGAAGCTGAAATGAAAGTACTTAAGATGTTAAGATGTTGATGATTGTTATGTTCATTGGAGTAATAGTGGTGATGTTAGTAGTTGGCCTTTGTTTTTGTAAATTTATACCAGTAAATTTGTAGCCATGGTGTGGTTATGTTTGTATAAAATTGTGACCGTGTGAGCTTATTTACCTTGAGTGTTCTTGCTTAAACTATGATGTTTGGAAATGAAATGAAATTGTTTCTTATAAATTTGTGATCAATTTCTAACCAAACCGATTGGCAAATAAATGAGCACACTGTTAAGAAAATTCAAACTTAATCAAGAACATATATAAAGAAAGTCTTATCATATATTAAAACTGAAATATAAGCATGCTAACATTGCGTTTATCACAATGAAAGATAAGCAGTTTTCCATATTTCTCACCATATAAAGAGGGCTAAACCAAAAAAATTCAAAAAAGGGTTCTACAAAACATACTTTAGCAAAGTGTATACAATATCAAATGTTTCTAATTGAAAACCCAATACAAAAAATATAATCCAGCCCCTAATTCATAAAACAACATCCGATGCGATGGTGGCTCGTGGAACAGCACTTAGCATTGTTTTCCTCCTCTCGTCGCCGATGACCGCTTCTTCTCCAACGCACGACAATCCCTTTCCTTCTTTCATCATGTGGGTAAGGGTGAAAAGGAAGAGGGAGGAGATGAATGGATCACTGAAACGATACCGTTTTTATCTTCGTATCAAAACGACATCGTTTCATACACTGCTGATGTGGGGGTTAAAGATCCAGCTGGCATAGTGTTCACAGATTCTGTTAACCTTTGGACGGAAGGATAAACGTGACTGATGTTTAATCTTTAGGGGACTTTTTTTACTGAAAAAATCATTCGAGGATTAATATGATTATCAGACAATCTTTCAGGGACCTTTTTCACTATTATCCCTTATATGAAACATACAAAATGCAGTATAATAAATAATAAAAAAAATAACATCTACATCTAAATATATACATAAAGTTTAAGGATGTTTTAAAATTCAATTTTCTTTATTTTAACTTATTAGAAGACTTCACTTTATATGAAAAATGTATTCACTCAATTCATTCATTTGAATTGCTTCGAAGTTTAAAATTAAAATTGTAAGTATAACAAATTTATTTAGTCAATTTATTCATTTGACTTGTTTTGAAGTTTAAAATTGTTTCGCTCAACTTTTTCGACAAAGTCGAATTAGGAGTAGAGTACCACAAGCTCAAATCGAAGAGCGGGATACGACTCCTTACTTGTAGATGGACCCTTTCAATCGATCAAAGATGCAAACTGGAGCTAAATTGAGTACTTGCAATATAATTTCATTAATTATAAATATGATAAACAGAGATGATACAGAGCTAAAGTAAAATGAAATGAGTGAATAAAGGACTAACAAAGAATGAAATGACGATAAACTACTAGCAATGTAATGCATAAAAGAGCAGAATGGTAAATATGAAAGAAAAATAACTAAAAGAATAAGAAGAACACTCTCGACTACTCACATGCTGCACTTGCACTCCATTATTCTTCCTTGGCGTCTGAGAAGACTCGAAATCTTGCTTAGAGTTTTTGTGGTTATGAGTAATTTGAAAGTGATGCTTGAGTATCAGGAATCTTATATATTTATAGGGATGGAACCATGTTCGGTTCAACACACGATCAAAGGCTTTTCCATCCTTGCTCCTGAAATTTAGCTCCCACATCTTATAACCCCATATTCTACAATGGTTATCGTCGTGTGAAATTCGCTCACGAGGTTCGATTCGACACGACGAAACTCCTCTATCTTTAACCGAGATATTTCTCTAACTCCATAGGTCTCTTTCGACTCAAATCCTTGTTCGATGGATTTACCACGATAGATCAAGTATTCTATTTTTCGGCCCAACAAATTGCCCCTTTATTCATAACCGTTTGAAAGAGGTTTGAGCTTTCAAATTGTTTAAAATTCAAAATTCAAACAATAGAGAAAGAAGCTAGGCGAATCGTTGCAACTTCCCCGCGCAATACCTGGGACTTAGCAGAAACAGAATCATTATAAAGGGGTTGCCCTCTTCTTTCTATCTTCAGGCCTCTCCTTTTCATTTGCCTCTTGTCAATCTGTCATTCTCACATTCATAGCTTCCTCTCAAGACCCACGCGTTACTCCCAATTATGAGTCTGAAGTTACTTGTTCCACTACTTCAACCACTCCTCCCTCAAACACTACGATGCCGAGCGTGGCTGTTCAAACGCAAGAGAAGAGAGAGAAGAAAGGGAAAAAAACACGCAGGGAACATTCCGGTGCTCCCGACTCCTCCAAAGTTCTTGGTGGCTAAGGCTCCAGTTCCCACTACGATGATGGTTACTTGAAAGCTCCGTAACCTTCTATGGAGACTTCGGACCTTTGGCGTAGCCAGGTACTTCTCCCATTCAAAGTTGGAGACGTTTTATATTATTTTTTGGGTCCGATTGCTTCCAAATACCAAATTGAGTCTGCATCATTTTTTCCTTTCTCCTGTTGAACACCTGCCTTTAATGTTTTGCAAAGATGTTAGAACAGATTATTACGAGTCTAGGTTTTTAGAGCTGCCCCTCCTGCCGAAGCTAGCAGTTTATTGGCCAAATGAGGACTTCGACTCAAACATTTTTATCAAAAAACTCTGGTATCCTATGGTATCGATCATCCTATTCAGTTGGGAACCTATGACTTGTCTTACTGTTAACCACTCTTAGGAGCTAGCCTGTATTTCTGGTGCCCTGTTTTATTCCCCCAATCACTGTAAAACCTATCAAACATCCATAAGCGATGACTCGGAACCACGTCATTCATCAAACACAATCCTAATTAAACATGCAATCGTTAATCAACTCTTTAGATCTTAGAAAACATTTCGGCAGAGACTCCCTTTAAGTTAGAGACCTCCACCAACTTAAATCGGTTAAATCAATCGTTTGGCAGGAAGGCTTTTATTTTTTAAATATTTTTTTAAAAGAATTCGGCAGAGTCTCCCTTTAAATTAGAAGCCTCCTCCAAATTAAATTGGTTTGATTAATCACCTGGCTACAATGCAAAGTTGTTTAAATAATTTTTTAAAAAAATTTGGCAGAATCTCCCCTACATTTCGAGGCTTCCAATTATCAACAGCTATAAATTATCACACAGACAATAAAGTAATCCTAGCCATTCTAGTTTACAACCCCTTATTACTCCGCAATTTTCCAGCAAATAAGGATTTTCGAGAAGGCGCCACTAGACCACCTTCTCCCAGCTCCACCCTAAAACTCTATCCTATAAAAATTAAGTCCATCATGCGTCCGAACGATTCATATCGTAATACATATATAGAGAATAAGAAACCAACCTCGAACGCGCACAAAGCAAAATGAAATAGCAAAAACAGACTTCTTCCCTTGAGCTTCACGTACTCGAACAACAAACGTGTCCACAACCCTAACAAAATCAAATACTTCATGTCACTATACCAAAACTCATAAAATTTGATCATAAATAACATAACAGACTAACATAATAAACTTCATAAATTCACAACTCACAATTAATCAAAAAGTAGTTTAAATCTCACTAATAATCACACTAACCCTCAAACACAAATAAACACAAAGAAATCATCTAACCATTGAATATAATAATTTCATAATTCTATTTTCACCAATATTTTCCTAATGCACATCAATATTTTCAACATTTTCCTAATGCACATCAATATAACCATTGGATATAACAATTTCCTAATTCTATTTTCCTAATGCACATCAATATTTTTAAAATTTGAAAAACTACATTATACTTATAAAATTTCTAGATCTGCCGCTGCAAGCATATATCATAAATATTTTTAATCCTAATTTTAGTTTTAATTTTTTTATGTTTAATGCTAATTTTATTTTTAATTTTATTTTAAGTCTTACATATGAATATTTATTGTGAAACGAATTATGATCAGGAGTAAAGATAAAATTTGTTATTTCAATATTTAATTTTAATTTAGTTTATATATATATATATATATATATATATATATATATATAAATTAAAAAAATTAACAAAAATAATTATACATTTGATAATATTTTATTAATTTGTTGGTGATATGATCTCATCTTAATAAAATTGATTTTATTTTATCAATCAATTTCAATATAAATTAAATATCAATTTAAAATCAGTTATTTTTTGAAAATATCAAAACTAATATTCTAAATAAGCTGTTAAAATTGCTCTATGAAAGGCATCAATTTATGATAGTTGCTTCAGTGGTCTACTTGCTTGACACTAGGATAGCCTCACTCGCCAAAGTCCAACCTACTCCAAATTTTAATTTTGATAGAAGATCCTAATGTATTCAAAATGTAAGATTATAGTATAAGATTTGATTTCTAAATGATCGATTTCACATTCTGTTTCTTCTATAGTTATTAATTAAAATTAAAATAAAATAAAATTTAAATCACTATTATACTTTTTATCAGTCCCATAGTGACAGTGATAACTCATAAGTGACGATTCTAATTACTCCATTAATTTTGTAATTAATTTAATTATTCTCCTAATTTTTAAATAAATAAAAATCAAATATACTCATTGATCTAAAAAATCAAAATCATAAAAAGCAACAACGTAATTTCTCTTTTCATCAGGGACTACGTTGGAATTTCATCTTACAATTCCGTTTCCACTTTACACTATTATATATTCCACCGAGGCACTGATCAGTAACCATTGCGATTCCGCTTTTCAGTTATCAGTTTTCACCTTCTCAAACATCACAAGACACCATGACGATTCACATCCGCGATTATGGCATTCCCTTGGACACCCACGACATGTACGAAGTCAACTTCCATGGCAACTATATCGAGACCTTCCAAACCTCTGACCCTTCTATAGTCGACGACTGGGTCCAAGTCATGACCACTCACTTCGGCTGCAACGCCAACCGCAACCGCCTCATCGGCCTCGACGTCGAGTGGGCCCCAAACACTCAGCGCAACGCGCCTCGCAACCCCGTGGCCACACTCCAACTCTGCCAGGGCGAGAACTGCCTCGTATACCAGATCATGTACGCGCCTTACATCCCCCAATCGCTGGTGGACTTTCTCGGAAGCAGAAACAACACGTTTGTTGGGGTTGGGATCGAGGCGGACGCTCAGAAGCTTCTAGAAGACTACGACCTCCACGTGGCGAACTGCACAGACCTTCGGAGGCTTGCGGAGCACGCACTCGGGGAGAGAGAGATGAGGAATGCAGGGCTGAAGACGCTGGCGGAGAGGGTTATGGGGGTGGAGGTGGAGAAGCCGTGGTACATCACGAGGAGCAGTTGGGATGTTGAGTGGCTTGATTCTATGCAGGTGCAGTACGCTTGCATCGACGCCTTCGTCTCTTATGAGGTTGGAAGGAGGCTGTTTGCTTGTTCCCGTATTACTTCCAATAGGTTTTGATTCAAATCGGATTTGACTTCTTTCTTACGCTGTTTAATTTTTCGTGGTTTGGAATTTTCCCTATTTTTTTAGGGATTTTAATTTTTATTGTTCTTTCTGTTATGAGGATTGAATTGCCTTAATTTCATGTCTGATTGCTTATGATGATTTTTATTTTTTTGGGTATCTGATTGCTTATGATGCATGATTATGACAATGTGAAGGATTTTCTGCTTTTTTGTTTATAGTTTTCTTTTTTCTTCTTGTTGAGCCTCTAATTTTGAATATGGTGTTGTGTGCCTGTGTGGTTTGACGTTGTGAACACTAGCTATAAGTGAAGATGGCTGGGTAGTTGGTGGACTGGAAAGTTGGTGACTGTGGAAGTGTGGGTTGTATTTGGTGTGCTATTTCTGTATTAGCTGTATTAGCAGAATAGCCAAGTGTAGTGTGTGTGCTTTGTTGGTGGCTATGAAGCACGGACACATCTAAAAGATGCCGTGTCAGACACTTTACGGACACGACATGCGAAGACACTCGCCCGACACGCGTGTTTGACGTGTCCAGAAGTGTCCTCTCCAAAAAAACAAAAAAAAAGCAGTGGACACGGCCCGCAAAGAGCCCAACCCAAAAAATCAGTTTTCTTTCTCTGATTCTCTAATTTAGTAATTTTTCAAAATCAAAATATGTTGCCCACTTGAACGCAAACCCTCTCGTTCTCTCCAAACCCTGCTCCTTATTACCACCGCCGTCCGTGCTGGTCGCCGTCACCATGCTGGTCTCCGCGGTACGTGTGGTTGTTGCCGTTGTACTTGTGTTCATCACTGGAGTACGAGTACGTCTTTCTCTCTGTGTACTTCTAATACTTGTATATGTTGAGGGTGTGAAATTGTATGCATAAATTTATCTTCTTTACATGATTTCGAGTGATAATATTTTCATTATTAGCATTCTCGGTGATAATAGCTCGATAATACTATGTTATTGAAATTCCCCCAGTTTCAAAATTAGGTATCGAAGACCAAATTGAACATATTTGACTATTTGGCATTTGTTCAATGTTTCTGTCGGTGCTTATTATTATTATCATAGTTTCATAGGTGTG
>JASCZI010271876.1:87722-107030 GCA_036250425.1 Stylosanthes scabra
ATATTAATCCTATAGTTTCAAAGTGTTTCATAAATGCTTATTATTATTATTATTATTATTATTATCTAGTTGCTGAGTTGTTTATATCATATTTGCTAAGTTGTTTGCTTTGTTATTAAAAGTAGTTACATTAAGCATCAAACTTTATTGATAATTAGTTTTAGTCTTTATATAGACATTGATTTATTCATTAAAAATTATAATAGATTATTGAAGAGTTGAAAGAGATGAGCTCAGAAACTGTACATCTGAAGAAAGTGTGGAAGCCTCTTTGGAAATTTGTAACAAGGAAAGATAAGATTGATGGTGGTGGAAATCTTGAGTTTCAATGTAAATTTTGCAAGGTTTTATTTAGTGGTTCTTATACTAGAGGAAAAGCTCACTTATTGAAGATTTCGGGAAAAGGAATTAGGTCGTGTGCAAAAGTTACTTCAACAAAGCTAGAAGAGCTTAGAAAACTTGATAGAAAAAGTGCATTGTTGAATGAAAGTAAAAAGCCTAAGTCAATTCCTCTTCCACCCCTATCTAATGCAAGTGAAGCTGATTCAAGAAAAAGGAGGGCTATCGGGCCTTTAGTGAATGCTTTTAACATGAATGCAAGGGAGACTCTAGATTTACATATTGCTAGAATGTTTTTCTCATCTGGATTACCTTTCCATTTAGCAAAGAATCATTATTTTGTCAAAGCTTTTTCGTATGCTGCCAATAATTATATTGATGGTTATATTCCTCCTAGGTATAACAAATTGAAGACAACTTTGCTTGAGAAAGAAAAGCAACATGTAGAAAGATTGTTAGAACCTATGAAGAATTCATGGAGTGGAAAGGGAGTAAGCATTGTAAGTGATGGATGTAGTGATCCCCAAAGAAGGCCTCTTCTTAATTTTATGGCTGTGACTGAAAGTGGACCTATGTTTTTGAAAGCCGTAGATTGTTCAGATGAGATCAAGGACAAGGATTATGTTGCAAAGCAAATAAGAGATGTTGGTCTCTCAAATGTAGTGCAGATTATGACTGACAATGCGCCTGTTTGTAAAGCTGCTGGTTTATTGATTGAAGCTGAATTTCCATCAATTTATTGGACTCCTTGTGTTATCCATACTCTCAACCTTGCTTTGAAGGACATTTGTGCAGCTAAGAATACTGAAAAGAACAGTTTTGTTTATGAAGAATGCTCATAGATCACCCAAATTGCTGAAGATGCTTCTTTAATAAAAAACTTCATTGTTAATCATCATATGAGGTTATCTATTTTCAATGAATTTAATACATTGAAATTGCTCAATGTTGCTCCCACTTGATTTGCATCTATCATTGTGATGCTCAAAAGGTTTAGGTTGCTTAAGCAAGGACTTAAAGAGATGGTGATTAGTGAGAAGTGGTCTTCATATAATACAAAGAAGATAATGTGGGCAAAGCTGAGTTTGTTGCAGAAAAAATTTTGAGCGAAAATTGGTGGCAAAAAATTGATTATATTCTTGCTTTCACAAATCCTATTTATGATGTTCTAAGAAGCAGAGACACGGATGCACCTACTCTTCATTTGATTCATGAAATGTGGGATTCAATGATCAAGAAGGTGAAGAGTGCTATATGTCTTTACAAAAGAAAGGAAGAACAAGAACCATCATCCTTCTACAATATTGTGCACTCAATATTAGTTTAAAGATGGACAAAAAGTAGCACGCCCTTTCATTGTTTAGCACATTCATTGAATCCTAGGTAACCTTTTACATATATAATTTATAATATTTTTATTTATAAGTAAAGATTGTTAAAATTATTAGTAATTTCTTCTTAATCATTTATTATATAGGTATTATAGCCACCAATGGTTGAGAGAAGACCCTACACGAGTTTCTCCCCATCAAGATATTGAGATCACTAATGAGAGAGTCAAATGCGTGAAGAGGTATTTTCCTAATGAAGCAGAGAGGAGAGAAGTAAATATCGAATTTGCAAACTTTTCTGATAGTAGAGGTGTCTTTGATGATTATGATTCTTTAAATGATACAGGCATAGTTGATGCAAAATCATGGTGGTTAATTCATGGTAGTAAAGCAAAGTATTTTCAACCAATTGCTCTTAGATTACTTGGACAACCGTCTTCATCTTCTTGTTGTGAAAGGAATTGGAGAACTTATTCCTTTATTCATTCTCTTAAAAGGAATAAGTTGAAGCCTAAACGTGCAGAAAATCTAGTGTTTGTCCACACTAATCTTCGTCTCCTTTCAAGAAAAACTCCACAGTATAATGAAGGAGAATCTATGATGTGGAATATTGTTGGAGATGATTTTTCATCAATTGATGAAAAAAATGGTGTTCTTGAAGTTGCTCACCTTTCTCTTGATGAACCGGAGTTAGAAAGAGTAACTTTTGCTACTGATGAAGATATCAACTATATGTGATGGAGAAATAGGAGGACTTTGGATAATTTTTTGTGTACATGTGATGTACAAAACTTTTATTAGTTATTATATTACTAATTATGCTAAGATATATTAATATAGGAGTTTATATTTTGAATTCTAATATATGCATCCTAGAAAGAAATGCATATTATATAGTTGTTCTTAAAATACTTATATATTTAATATTAATGAATATATATAATATTTATATATGCGTGTCCTGTGTCCAGGAAATTTTTTAAATTTAGTTTGTCGTCGTGTCCCGTGTCTGTGCTTCATAAGTTGGTGGTGTACTAGTCCTAGTTGGAGGAGGATAATATAATCTAATAATGGGGATAAATAATAATAAAAAAATGTTATTTATAATAAAAGTGTACAAATAGTATTATTTTCTTTTAATATATTTTGCATGCAGTGACGGTAAAATAATAGAGAAATAATGATTGTATTTTTGTATAAAAGGATAAATATGTGATTTTTTTTTATTTATTAGGTTACAGGCCGCATTCCAAATAATTTTTTTTTTTTTTATTAAGGCGGGGATTTAAACACAACGTATTATGTGCGTCTTCAAAACTAAAGTGGTGAACATGTTATTGTTTACGTGTTCTTTTTTTTATTTTAATTTAGACTCATATTCTTAATTATGGACGTAAACATAGAATATATACCTTATTTGACTAACATGATCATTTCTCTTTACAGTAATGCTACACATCTAAGCATTTACTCCAATCAAGTCCAACCAAGTAATTTTTTCCCACTCTCACACACTGCACGCGCTTTACTCTCTCAAAACTCAAAAACGCGTGTTCACGTAGCTGCTGCTGCTGCGTCGTCTTCTTCTTCTTCTTCTTCTTCATCGTTCTTCTTCTTCTCTGCTATTGCAGGCCCCACCACCGTCATCGTTACTGCAGCCGCCCCCACCACCGTCGTCGTTGAAGCCATCGTCATCAACGTCATCTCATCCTCCTCCTCCTCCTCTTCTTATTCTTCTTTGTTGTTAGTGTTGATGTTGATGATGATGGCTTCATCACCGTCCTCTTCTTCTTTCTCTTCTTCCATTATTTACGTTGTTGGTGTTGTTGCTGTTGTTGTTGTTGTTGATGAAAAATTGAATTGAAAATTCTAAAAAAACAGAAACGAATTTTGAATGAAAACAGAAACGAAATTTGCATGAAAAACAGAAATGGATTTTATATCAAAAACAGAAACGGAATTTACATGAAAACAGAAACGAAATTTATATGAAAACAGAACGGATTTGGTGATGAACCCACGCCTGGGCGTGGTCTTGTTTACGTCGAGGCATGAATTTGGGTCATGAAAACAGAAACGGAATTTACATGAAAACAGAAACGAAATTTATATGAAAACAGAAACGGATTTGGTGATGAACCCATGCCTGGGCATGGTCTTGTTTACGCCTAGGCGTGACTTTGGGTCACGAAAATAGAAACGAAATTTATATGAAAATAGAAACGAAATTTATATGAAAACAGAAACGGATTTGGTGATGAACCCACGCCTGGGCATGGTCTTGTTTACGTCTAGGCGTGACTTTGGGTCACGAAAACAGAAACGAAATTTACATGATAACAAAAATGGAATTTATATGAAAACAGAAACGTTTTGAATGAAAGTAGAAACGCAAATGTACTCAAATGTACTACATCTTCTTCTTCTTCTCTACTGACAATGATATTACCATCCTCCTCCTCTTCCTCCTCCTCTTCTCCTCCTCCTCCTCCTTCTCCCCTTCTCCTTCTGCTGTTGCTGCTCCTTCTTCACCTTCTGCCGCTGCTACTGCTCCTCCACCCCTTTCTCCTCCTCCTCCGCCGTCGTTGACGCTGTCATCGTGGTCGTCAAATTAGGAACAAAACGGCTGTGACGTCAAAATAGGAATGATCGAAATTTTAGGGGGTGCTATTTTCAAAAAAACGAACAAACCTAATATTAAATGAATGAGGGGCACGTGAGTCTTTAGGACTTGGTTTAGCTTGGTTGTCCAAAAACCTTAGATGCCTATAATTATTGTTCTCTTTAATATGTAAAAAACAAACTTTGAATTTAACAGTGAGTGAAAATTGTTACATTAAAAAGAAATATCACCTTAAAACATTTAAGAAAAGTATTTTAACTAAGTAATTTGTAGTACATAGAACTAGTACTTTCCTTGCTCGTGAAGACTCATCAATTTGGTCTCTCTAATTTAAATTAATAACGCATCAATTTCGGCCTCCCAAATATTTGTTAATTCTAAAATATATAGTTTTCAAAACTTATTTCATAATTCTGGAGAAAAAGGCTGAAGAAGATAAATGAAAAGGCAGTTTTGGATGGGAATTTTATGAGTAATGCTAGGAAACCAACTCTAGGGAACTAATAGGAAGCCAATTAGTATAATTAGAAAAATAGTGGGTGGTAAAAGAGGAGAGAAAAAAAAAAGAAAAAATGATATTGATTATTTATTGTCTCCCTAATATTGGCTCCCAAGACTTTCTCGAATTTTATTCACATGTTGTTGTCATAAATTTATAATATAGGTGAATGTAGGTAGAATACAGAGTAAATGAATAAAAATAAAGGAGAAATCAATTATGTGCGTTTCACAACCTTTTTTAATAAACAGTTTTTATTACCAAACATATAGTTAAATTTGTAACATTATCAATATATATGTATGTGAGTATTAGTCCATAATATACGATGGTCGAGGAATTAAATTAAATTACATGGAGAATTAAATTTTAGAGAGTATTTTAAATAAATTAAGAATTAAAAAGCTAAATTGAAATATATGTAAAATTTGAGAAAACAAATTAAGATGCAGACCCGGGCCCTAGACTAAATCAAGAGAAGCTGTTGAGTGTTATCTAAGGAAGGATATACTATTTTTTCAAGTCTTTATTGGTCAAATATGAGGGCGATATTAAATAGAGATTCGTGATAGAATCATGGAGAATAGTGGCAAAGACATCTATATAAAGGAAGAAAAAAAGAGAAAAAGAGATACATGCTTTAATAATAGCTATTACCATCCTTAATTACAAATTATTTACTACTTTAATAGTTTAATATATAAGTATAAGGGATAAGTACTATTATTGCCACAAAGGTTAGCTGCCAAAATTTGGTTGATCACAATCGTTTTTTTTTTTTTTCAAAAATACCAGAAAGGTTTTCGAATTGAATAAAAAAACTCTTTTTACCAAAATGCCCTTGACTTAATGGGATTATCTCCAATAATCCAGCACTGGTAACAAGCAATAATCCTGTACCAAATTGCAGCAATAATCCAGCACCAATAACAATCGCAGCAATAATCTGAGCAATAATACAGCACCAATAACAAGCAATAATCCTGTACCAAATCGCAACAATAATCCAGTACCGATACGCAGCAATAATCCAATATCAATAAGCATATTTTATCAGGTACCACTAATTTAGTCATTAACAAGCAATCACAAAATAAACATCAATTTACTTGAAATTTGAAAGAAAAAAAAGGTGTTTTGCACTTCTTCTTGTTGACAGAACAGAAGCACAGAATGAATATTTAAAATTGAGATTAGGAACATCCATAATAGATGATTAATAGCTAAGTACATCAATTTACTTGAAAAACAAAAGGTGTTTTGCTAGTTGTTGACAGAACGGAAGCACTCACCGTAGCAGAAAAAGTGGAGACCAGCGCACAACGGGGAAGACAAAGTGGAGACCGGCGTCAGTGGCGTCTGGCAACACGCAGCGACATTGGTGTATGAGCAAGACGCAGAGGCTGAGCAGAACGGGGAAACCAACGGCAACACTTGGGTTGAGCAACATGCAGAGGCCGAACGAGCGGAGTGGAAGCGAAGATTCCGAGCAGTGACGTTCGAGCAAGACGCAGAGGCCGAACGAGCAGCCGGCGGAACTGGAAGTGAAGCGTCCGAGCAGCGACGTTCACGCAGAACGGGAGGCGGTAGCACTCGGGCGGTGGAAGAACACGGGACGGCGGGAGAACGAGGACGGCACGGGAGGAACACGGCGCAAAGACGAAGGGGATGGAGTGCCACTCAGATCGAAGATTTGAGGATTGAGGAATGGCCGAATGGTGGATGGTGGCTGAACACGGGACTTTGGGGGTTTGGTATTCTAAGTTTCACTTTTTTTAAAAAAAAAAAATCTAAAAACAGCGTCGTTTTTCTCATTGGGAAGAAAAAAATTGGACTTCACTTCAACAGCCGGCTTGGTTTGTTGTCGTCGCGCCGCTGTCTGTCGCCGTCTGCTGTTATGGAGGTGGAGGAGAGAGACACAGAGTAAGAGAGAGGGAGAGATCAAAGATAGAGGAAGAAGAAGAATTGGAGATAAAAATGTATTATTACTATTATATATATAAAAGGGGTATTTTTGTTAACAATTTTTTATTTTGATATTTTCAATGTGTTTTCAAACTTTCGTGGCAACTTTGACAAAAAAAAAAACGATTGTGACCAACCGAATTCTGGCAGCTAATCTTTGTGGCAATAATAGTACTTATCCCTAAGTATAACTAAATAATTTTTATAATTTAAATTAAATTTTAAAAAAATAACAAAAATACACATGAATTTTTTAATAGCCCAAATATAAGTATAAAATTTTCTATTATTAAATGTGTATTTTTGTCCCTTTCTCCTTGAATTTAATTCTTCCTTGCAAATAAAGTTATATGTAAAATTTGAGAAAACAAATTAAGACCTGCACCCTAGGTCCTAAACCAAATTAAGAGGAGCTGCTAAGTGTTATCTAATGTAAGGGATGAATGTGTCATATTAAGAAACTACTAGCGACGTGTTTGGAATTTCCCCTTGCAATTCCTAGGGCACCCTATGTCCACCTGGCACTTACCACTGCAAGTATATGAATGAAATGGAGCACTAACAAAGTAACAAGTAACAACTAATAGGTAATAATTGCCACGCTTTTCAGCTTCTCCTCATCTCGAGACACCATGACGATTTTCATCCGCGACTACAACATCCCGGCGACACACAGGACGCGTACCAAGTCGGCTTCCATGGCTACTACATCGAGACCATCCAAACCACTTCCCCTACCCTAGTCCACGACTGGGTCCAAGCCATGACCTCCAAGTTCCGCTGCAGCCGCAACCGCAACCGCCTCATCGGCCTCGGCGTCGAGTGGACCCCCAAACACTCAGCACAACGCGCCTCGGAACCCTGTGGCCACTCTCCAACTCTGCTTGGGATGGAACTGCCTCGTCTACCACATCATCCACTCCCCTTACATCCCCCAATCGCTGGTGGATTTTCTCGGAAGCAGAAACAACACGATGAGCAGTTGGGATGTTGAGTGGCTTGATTCTTCTCAGGTGCAGTACGGTTGCATCGACGCCTTCGTCTCTTATGAGGTTGGGAGGAGGCTGTTTGTTCGTTCCTGTATTACTTCCAATAGGTTTTGATTTCAATCAGCTTGTTTGGAAACTTTTAATGGTATGGAATTGAATTGAATTTCTTTAGAAATTGAATTCCAATTAGAATTGAATTGAATTTCAGTGTTTGGAATGAACCAATGAAAATACAGAATTGAATTGAATTCCAGTGTTTGGAATGCTTATCAATTGAATTAAAATTTATATTTAGACAACTTTACCCTTATTAACCTCCTATCATATTTAAATAATAAATATATCATCATATATAAATATGCACATACTATACAATACTATTGTCATGTTCTTTAATTTCTCTCTTTTGTTTTATCCGTTAATACTTAATAACACGAGTCATTGGATATATTATTATTATTATATTATTATTATACCACCACCTACCACCTTTTCTACTGTTGAGAGATGAAGTCCCACGGGTAAGGAAAAAATTCAGAATAACCGGTGTCCAGAAAGAAAACTAGCATCAGTTGGTATCCTAGGCTTTTCTTCTACTTGTTTGGAATAATCAACCGCCTCAACCACAAGCTTCAAATCTTTGATAACTGGTGTGGTCCTAATCTTAGTTGATTTTTTGATTATTGCATAATAAATCTTTGCTAACCGATGCGGTCCTAATCTTCTCATTATTGCAGAATAGATCTTGATCCTCAAGATCGATGAAACCTTGTTTATTTTTTATGCGCTGCTTAAGGTAGCCAACGTTTTTGTACCTATCAATATGAAAGCGATATTCCTTATCAGTAACGGTTGTAACGACGAAGAAGAAAAGATCCGAGAGGCGAAGAACCAAATGAAGAACATTGCCGTGGGTGACAGGGACACCATAGTCCTTGATTAGTGATTAAGTTTTAAGGATATTTTAGACATTTTACATTTTAAGTGAAATCCTAGTAGAATGGAATTCCAAATCAGACCCATTTATGTTGGAATTGGTTTTGAGAGAAAACATTGGAATTGAATTCAATTCCATCAAGACAATTTACTTTATTTTTGTTTCAAACACTGAAATTCAATTGAATTTTCAAAGGAATTGAATTCTAAGTGGTTTCCAAACACCTTAAATGGGATTTGATTTCTTTCTTACTCTGTTTAATTTTTCGTGCTTTGGAATTTTCCCTATTTTTTTAGGGATTTTAATTTTTATTGTTCTTTCTGTTATGAGGATTAAATTGGCTTAATTATTTCAAGTCTGATTGCTTATGATGATTTTTATTTTTTTCGGATGTCTGATTGCTTATGATGCATGATTATGACAATGTGAAGGATTTTCTGCTTTTTTGTTTATAGTTTTCCTTTTTCTTCTTGTTGAGCCTCTAATTTTGAATATGGTGTTGTGTGCCTGTGTGGTTTGACGTTGTGAACACTAGCTATAAGTGAAGATGGCTGGGTAGTTGGTGGACTGGAAAGTTGGTGACTGTGGAAGTGTGGGTTGTATTTGGTGTGCTATTTCTGTAGTAGCTGTATTAGCAGAATAGCAAAGTGCAGTGTGTGCTTTGTTGGTGGTGTACCAGTCCTAGTTGGAGGAGGATAATATAATCTAACAATGGGGATAAATTATAATAAAAGAAATGCTATTTATAATAAAAGTGTACAAATAGTATTATTTTCTTTTAATATATTTTGATTGTATTTTTGTATAAAGGGATAAATATGTAACTTTTTTATTTATTAGGTTCCAGGCCGCAATCCAAATAATTGTTTCCTTTTTTATTATTAAGGTGGGGATTTAAATTTTAAACACAACTTATTACGTATTATGTGCGTACTCAAATTAAAGTGGTGAACATGTTATTGACTTATTGTTTACGTGTTCTTTTTTTTTTTTTTTAATTTAGACTCCATATTCTTATGGATGTAAACATAGAATATATACTTCTTTTTTTTTTTTTTTTAATATATACCTTATTTGAGTAACATGATATTTTTCTTTAACTAGTATTGAACCTGTGCGGTGCATGGGGCTACAGGTTTTATATTTTAATTTAGCATGATAAATTATAAATAATATTTTATGAAAAAAAAAATGAGATCTTTGGTGAAAATATTAAAGTGTCTTTTAGTGATGATAGATGCTTTGATTAAATATTATCAATTGATTTGTGTCATTAAAATTTGATATGTAATTAACGCCATAATTATGAAAAAGATAAATTTCTAAATGTGATAACTGTCATTTATATGTTTTTATAATAGAATTTTTCTAAAAAAAATAACTTATCAAGTTTAATATAATATTATCACTGGAAATATATAATTAATATAATAATCATATTATCAGAGAGGTCACTCTAAAGTATGTGATTTTTCTCTTCTCTCATCCCCACTCTCTTCTTTTCTCTGTCTTTCTCTCTCCTTCTCCTTCGTCTCTCCCTTGCTCTCTCAGTACTCCCCCTTTCTCTCTCCCCTCGCGTGCGCTCTTTCTTTCTCTTTCTATCTCTCCTTTTCTCTCCATCTATTTATTTCTCTCCATCGCTTTCTATCTATTTCGTTTTCTCTTCATCTCTTTTGGTACCTCTCCCCTCTCTCTCTCCCTCCCTCTTTCTCCTATTATTCTTCTTTCTTCATGTTTCTCTTCTTCATTTTCCATCTCTTGATTTCTCTCTCTATATCACTTTCTCTCTCCCCTTCGCTTTTCAATCCTCTCCCTCCCTCCCTCTTCACCTATCTCTCCCTCTCCTTCCCTTACTCTTTCTATCACATTCTCTCTCCCTCGCCCCCTCTCTTTTCCAATCTCTCGCTGTGTCCTCTTTCCGCTATATATCCCTCATTCTTCTATCTCTCTCTCCCTCTCTCATTTTTTCTCTTTCTATATTTGTTTTGCTTTCCTCCTTACTCTCTTTCAATCGCTCTTTCTTCCTTGCTCTTTTCTCCCCTTGTTTCCTTTATCTCCTTCTCACTCTCACTCTCCCTCGCCCCTTTCTCTCGCTCCCTCCCCTTTTTCTCATATCTACCCTCTTTTTCTTATCTCTCTTTCCCTTGCTTCCTTTCTCCTCCACTTTCTCTGTTTCTCTATAACTCCTTACCCTTTTCTCTCTATTTATCCATCTTTCTTCCATTCCTTCCATCCTTCCTCTCCCTCTTTTTCTCTATCTATCAAAAATAACATTTTATAACTATGTCAACAATCATATTATATATTTGAAATTTAGAATTTTAAACACAGTTAATTATGACAAATAAATTAATAATTCAGAAATGCATGTGACGACACCTAATTAGATCTCACCCTAAAATTATTCTCTAAATGCAAAGTTAGCAAAATGCTTCCTATTTGTATTAATCAAAAAATAAAAATAATATTTTTTAAAATCCCTCAACAACCAACCATATAAAAATAAAATTGTATAATTTAATTAATAATAATTTCTTTTATAATTGTACCAACAACCTTATCTTATATTTCAAATTTTAAACACAATTAACATAATAGTAAAAAATAATTACAAATTAAAAAATTACATAACAACACCTAAGCAAATAACACCTTGAAACTAATCTCCACATCATCACATAAGCTTCTCAATTGTATAGTATAACTAAACTATAACTATAAAGATTAAGATAAGATGAATTTTAAAATTATTAAAAAAATTTAAGAAATAGAGCATAAAAGTTTTGACTTCGTTTTCAAAACTTCCAATATAAAAAAAAACAGAAAGTTTTATAAGTTAAAAAAAAATAATGCTAAGGAATCAATGTTAGAAGACTAAGGGTGGATTTGGTAAAGTTTTTCGACCAAGTGCTCCTGCTCTCAAAAAGCATGAACCACCTTTTTGCGTTTGGTAACTTGAAAAGCCAAGGAGCTTTTGCTCCCGGCTTTTGAGAGTCGAGGGGGCTTTTGAGAGCCCTCAAGAGTAGCTTTTTAAAGCTGGCTCTGACTCCTCAAAAAGCAAAATGACAAATTAACCTTATATTTTAATAAAAAACCAATTTTATCCTTCATTAATTATATTTAATTTTATATTAATGCATCACATGCTAACAAAAAGGTCGTTATAGTAATTTATTACCTTAAGAGCAACTATCAAATAGATTTACCAAACGCGATATGTGTGACTTCTGCTTATTGAGAGCAATTTTGAGTTATTTTACCAAACGGACTCTCCATCAGCTGCCTTTTGAAAGCACAAAATCGCTTTTCGAGAGCCACAGCATTACCAAACCGAGCCTAATAGGGAGCCAATAAATGTAATTAAGGAAATAGTGGATAGTAAAAGAAGAAAGAAAAAAAGAAGGAAAAATGATATTGACTTCTTATTGTCTCCCTAATATTGGTCACCAAGACTTTTCCTGAAAATATAGCATAAAAATTTTCAAAACTTTCATTTCTTCGTTTTCAAAACTTCCATTTTTAAAATATCACAAATTAAAAATAAAAAAAAACAAAAATTCTCATCAAGTACTTCCAAATTGTATTTTAAACTCATTAACGGGATTTAATTTCAATTGAACTTTAAATTTATTAACATCTTTACAAATTTAAAAATATCACAATTAAAAATAATTAAAAAATAGAAATTCTAATAACCACTTCTAATCGAATTTTAAATTCATTGACATGGAGGTTTACAATTATTATACTTAAAAACATAAACCTATGCAATATATTAATATGTAACTTGTTTTTAAACATCTTCACAGTATACAATTAAGAAGCTAAATTAATTAATTATTTTTTAATCAATTTTAAATTTTAAATTCACATTAAAATTGTTTTAGTAAAATATCACAAAAAAATAATTAAAAAATTTCTAATGAACATTTCTAATTGAATTTTAAATTCATTAAAAATATATAAAAATTCATTATGTTTAAAATTTTAAATTTTAGATTCAAATTAAAATTTCTTTAGTTACGATTAACAAACTCTTTAAAAAAATAATCATAAAAAATAAAAAAAAATTCAAATAGAAAGTTAAAGATAAGACAAAGATAACAATTAAATTTCAAATCAAATTAATTCCGTCAATTAAAAATAATTAAAAAAATAAATTTTCTAACTACGACACCTAAACATTTAGCTCCCTAAATTCATTCTCTAATCGCCATGTTAGCAATTGAGTTTCCTAATTATATACTATTAAGATAAGATTAAGATAAGATAAGATATATATAAAAAACAAAATTTGAATTTAAGAGTCAGTGAAAATTGTTACATTAAAAAGAAAGAAATATCATCCTAAAACATTTAAGAAAAGTATTTTAACTAAGTAATTTGTAGTACATAGAACTACTACTTTCCTTGCTCGTGAAGACTCATCAATTTGGTCTCTCTAATTTAAATTAATAACTCATCAATTTTGGTCTCCCAAATATTTGTTAATTCTAAAATAGTTTTCAAAACTTATTTCATAATTTCGGAGAAAAAGGCTGCAGAAGATGAATGAAAAGGCAGTTTTTGATGAATTTTTTTTTTATCAAAGGCAGTTGTATTTCATTCCATTAGAATAATAAAATGAATACATGAGAGAATGTGAACAACCAAAAGGTAACAAAGAGAGTGGGAACTTCACATAATCAAAATATCATAATGTAAATTACTAAAGGAGAGAGAACACATAAATAAAAAACAAAATTAAGAAGGATGATGTTAGTAGTATTCTTCGATCAAACTCATAGCCAATTGAAGAATACATAAATTTAAACGCAGTTTTTTATGGGACTTTATTCACACTTTGTTGTCTTAAATTCAAGGTGAATATAGGTAGAATACAGAATAAGTGAACAAAAATAAAGGAGAAATCATTATGTGCGTCTCACAACATTTTTTTAAAAAAAGTTTTTATTATCAAGCATATAGTTAAATTTGTATAATGTATACATTAAACATATGAATGTGAGTATTAGCCCAAAATATAAGGTGGTTGAGGAATTAAATTAAATTAAATTACATGAAGAATTAAATTTTAAAGAGTATTTTAAATAAATTAAGAATTAAAAAACTAAATTGAATTATATGTAAATTTGAGAAAACAAATTAAGACGCAGACCCAGGTCCTAGAGTCCTAGACTAAATTAAGAGGAGTTGTTAAGTGTTATATAACGAAGGACATACTACTTCTTTGAGTCTTGATCTATTAAGTATGAGGGTGATATTAAATAGGGATTTGTGATGGAATCATTATATTTTTATAAAGGGAGAAAGAAAAGAAAAAAAAGATAATGCTTTAATAATACCCATTACCATCCTTGATCACAAATTATTTATTACTTTAATAATTTAATATATAAGTATAACTAACAATAATACTAAATAATTTTTATAATTTAAATTAAATTTAAAAAAGAATAAATAAAAATACACATAAATTTTTTAATAATTTAAAAATACACATAAAATATTTTATTATTGGACAAAAATACACATAAACTTTTTACTTATTAAAAAATTTATGTGTAATTTGCTCCCTTCTGCCTTGAATTTAATCTTCCTTGCAGAGAAAGTTATAGCTGTTAAGCGTTATCTAATGTAAGGGATGAATGTGTCATATTAAGAAACTACTAGGGACGTGTTTGGAACTTTCCCTTGCAATTCCTAGTGCACCCTATGTCCACCTGGCACGCACTTACCACTGCGAGTATATATGAATGAAACGAAGCACTAACAACTAATAGGTAATATAACCACCATCGCCACGCTTTTCACTTTTCAGCTTCTCCTTATTACGAGACACCATGACGATTTTCATACACGACTACAACATTCCTTCGGACACTCACGAGATGTACCAAGTCGGCTTCCATGGCAACTTCATCGAGACCATCAAAACCTCATCCCCTACCGTAGTCCACCACTGGCTCCAAGACATGACCTCTAACTTCGCCTGCAGCCCAAACCTCATCGGCCTCGACGTCGAGTGGACCCCAAACACTCAGCGCAACGCGCCTCCGGAACCCCGTGGCCACTCTCCACTCTACAATTGTATATCATTGTATAATAAAAATAATATTTTTTTATATAATTAATTTGTGAATGATGATAAAAAAACAAATGTGATTGAACAACAATTAAAATTGTTTTACACTATTAATAAATGGAAATTAAACTCTTTTTCAATATACTAAATGTATTATTTATTTTTTGAAAATCTATATACTTTTAGGAATTAATGTTCTCATAATGTGATTGAACTAGTGCCGCTAGGTTTCCTCGTGTCACCCTAGAGGCCCAATGTCGCTGGATCTTCTAGTGGCACTCCATTAGTCTAGTGCCGCCACATCATCTAGCGGCACCCCCGTTCTCTCGTATGACGAACCGACGCTGACAACGGTGCAGGGTCACGCCAAGAAACCTAGTGGTACTCACGAAAAACAATGACGCTACTAAACCTAGCGACACTATATAGGTAACATAAAAAAATAAATATTCACAGTTTTATTTATGGTGGGAAATATATATTTAATTATATTTATATTAAAAAAAACCTGATTTATGAGCGTCTTCAAAAAGTAAAGAGGTGAACTTGTGTTGATATAAACTTTTCTTTTTCTTTCTTTTTTTTTTGGGTGTAATTTAGACATTCTCAATTTCTCATTGATACTTTATTTTATGTAACATGATCATTTCTATAAGAGAAAGCATATCAAACAATCAATTTTAATGTTTAAATTTATAATTTAGAGTTTAAAAATTAAGATAAAAAATAATTTAAAAAGAATTAGTTGATATTGACTGAAAAACATTTAGTTACTTAAGATTGTTCATTTAAAAAATCACTCTAGATCAATTTAGAAAATATTTTTTACTTACTAAGCTGTAGTATATGAACTAATTAATACTTAGCTTAAACGTGAAGATTCAATTTGGCCTCTCTGAAACTTAATTTGATTCCTCAATTTTCAATTCGCTTAACCTATCAAATACAAACGTGGAACAAATAGACATATTGATGAGATCAAAAACTTAAAATGCCCCCAAATTTAAATTAGTTTATTCAATTTGTAGTTAGTCAAAATAATTCTCCAAATTTAATATCACAACTCACATTGGTTTATATCCTAACCAAATTAACGTGAACGTAAGTTACAATATTAAATTTAAATAATTGTTAGTAATTATAAATTTGGGACTAATTTGAGTTTAAATTCGAATTTTACTCTTAGATCATTTTAACTAGCTCCTTTTTTGACTATATATATATAAATTGTAAAATATCAAGATATTTTATTAATATTAATGTATAAACTAATTTTTAAAGAATATTTTTAGTTTCCTTTTTAATTATATAAAGATAATTTTTTGTTTTAATAATAATAATAATATGTTTTTAGTACATGAAGAAATACTCATTTTTAATTTTTAAATGACTTGGTTAGATTTAATTAGTCAAAATCATTTATGTCAAATAGCATTACACAATTTTAATATGAGTACACTTCTACATTTGTACATATACTCATACTAAAATAGCCACCCAAAAGAACATACTCACTAAAATTGGTAAAATCTATAAAATAATTGAAAATAAAATAATGAGACCCACGATTTGCAAATATAAAGTGGTACAGTTGTGGGATACATTTTACGTATCGATAATGAGTATCTATTTTAACCAACTAAATCCAATCAAATCATTTATGATATAGTATATTTTTTATCTTTAATATTTACACAAATTTTTTAAAATACATTTAAAGTTTAGTTTAATTTAATTTTACTTCTAATGTTTTTAATAATTTTACCCTTACCATCAAATTTTTTATATTCAACATATGATCAAAAGTTTTTTTCTAATTTTATTCTTTTATATATATTATCCATCACCACCAATAACTAATAAATGTGGAAATTTTATGAGATTTCGTAGAAGTCGTGACGATGACATTGACGTCCACATGGAGGGGAGTAAGAGATGATAGCAAGAGTTGGTGGTTGGAAATGTATTGGAAAAAAAAGTGATTTGAAAAAAGAAGAATGATGATTCATAACAATAATAATGAATATCAATAGTATTTTGATAATAAACTTGGAAAAATATCATTAACCACACGTTAAATATTTGACAATAGGGGTAGAATTGAAACTAATCGAAAATGTTAAGGGTAAAATTGAATCAAATTAAACATTAGAAGTATTTTATAAACTTTTCGCAAACGTTGAAGACAAAAAATATCCTTTATCCAATCATTTATTTTTATGTTAAATAGAGTATCATTTCGATATTAAATAATATAAAACATATCATAATCTTTATTTGACATCAAAATAATTATCCATTTAGCATAAAATAAAGAGTTGTTCTAGGTGTACACCAAATTCAGCCACCGATGTATAATACACATTGAAATACAAAGTACACACTTAAAATGAGTTAAATTACACATGTATTTTGTATTTTAATATGTATTATACATAATGACTGATTTTAATGGCTGATTTTAGTGTACAAATAGAATTTTTGTCAAATAAATAATTTGATTGAATAAAATATATATACATCTAGAATTACTATTTACATATTTTAGGTTATATAGTATTCTAAATTTTTAATATGATATTTAATTATAAAATTATTATAAAATATATATATTAAAATCAATAAAATCATTGAATTAACATATATAATGAAATATTTAAAATACTTCCAAACTTAGGCTATTTTTCTTAACTGCCATCATTTCAAAAATTTATTCTTAAATTGTCCTCGTTTTGAAACAACTAACCCACCTGCAGCTGACTTTTTTATACGATGCTGACTCGGAGGCGCTAAAGTGGTAAGCGCAATCTATAAGTCACCTGAAATAATTTTTTGGGGTACCAGTTTATTTGTTTATGATTGTGCTTACCACTTTAGCGCCTCTGAATCAGCAACGAAAAAAAAGTCAGCTGCCACTGTGGACAAACATGAACAGCTGAGTCAATTGTTTCAAAACAAGGACAATCTAAGAATAAGTTTTCGAAACGAGGATAGTTGAGTAAAATAGCCACAAACTTATGTCTATCCAAAATTATTGAGTTTTCTTTCATGATGAAAGTATAATCTGGTCCATAATGAACATAATAACTATCTACCACATAAAAAATTAATGATAAAAATTAAATATGAGCTATATATTTGAAATATTTTATCAGGGTCCATCATGAACCCGATCCATAATATACATTTTCCAAAATCATACAAAAGTTATCTAAAGAATGATTATATAAAAAAAAATCATCTTAAGAATATATGGACATTGCAATTAAAATGACCGGCATTGCAATTTTTTTCAAACAAAAATAACAAAACTTATGCATTATATATCTACTACCAAAAGAAGTTGTATTGTAAATATTTTATGTAAATTGTTTTAATATGAGTTTTTTCTAGAGGAAAAACTACATTTTAATTCTGCACACTTTATTATAATTTGAAAAATACTAGCGGACATTAAAAAAAATTAAGCATTATGTATTATATTTTTGGAAAGTTATCGCGTATGGATGTGGAGAACAGAAGAATACCGTATTCCCCCAATTAATAGGTTGCAAGTTAATTTTTGTCCTTTTGTGGGGGTAGTAAAAGACTTGAATGCCCTTTAAAAAATGTTTCTTTTCCGTCAATGCCCAGCTCAAAAATTTGATTGAGAACATATTGCTTTTGTTGATAGTGGAGTCGTGGTTTTAGCCAAACCAGAAGTGGGTTAATAATGGTGAAGGCCCAATCTTGTTCAATAGAAATTGGGGAATAGTGTTCGCGTTATTGGTGGTCGCCGTCGAAGGCGGTATGATTGAACAAAGGCATCGGTTGATGAGATAGAATCTGCATCAGGTGGAGAGGCGCGTAAGTGAACAAGGCTGGCAACTACGACATCTGAAGAAGGTATGAAATCTGTATTTCTTCGCTGTTAGAACAATTTTTGCAGGGACACTATCGTGATGTACCGAGGGAATGGAGAGCAGTACAGAAATGTTCAAAGGTGGTGTATGTGTGAGGGGTTTTGTGCTGCTGGGAAATCTGGTCTGGTTGGAGGGTTTAGGGATCTCATTCGAAGTGTAGTGTTATCATTTTCGAATAACGCTAATCAATTCGTGATTTGTTTGTTGCAGTTGTCGCGGAAGGGGGGTATATTGAATGGGTTCAAAAGTTATGGAGACCAACGAGATGTGCAAAGGAGGGATTGAAGAGTCTGTGGAGGAGGTTGAGTTTAGGGAAGGTGGTGCTACTAATGAGGTAAGAATGGTTTAGCAATGTGCAGGTTGGGGTTATGGGTATGGGGTAATTATTTTGTTGGTGATGTTAGATATGTTATGTGGTATGTGGTGTGTAGGTACCGTTACTGGAGATAGAATTGGAGGAAGAGGAGTTATTTGAAGAGAATTCTATTCCCGGTGAGGAGTTGGGGGAAGGGCAAAGGGAAGCCCGAGATGCAACAGCACAGGATGTTCTGGCCATGGAGTTTGATAACCCTGAAGATGCTGGAAGATTTTATGATCAATACAGCCGTGACAAGGGTTTTGCTATGCGTGTTGGAAAG
>JASCZI010271876.1:118172-155725 GCA_036250425.1 Stylosanthes scabra
ATATCTCACTCCTCAAAAGAAATTGTAATACTCTACTCCTTTTTTTGATCTTGTCAAAAGTTGAGGAAAACAAATATATAAATTATGAGTAAATAGATATATGAAATGGCATATAAATTACTTTATACATTTAAACTATGTTAATCTAACAGTCACCCAAAAAAAGCTATGTTAATCTAACAAAAGAAACATGTATAATCACACAAACCATGAATATTACAAACTTATTATACTAACATTCATATTTAAAAAACAATACGAATGGAGAATTAGGAGAGTCAAAAAAAGGTGGGAGACTGAAATTGAAAAATTATGGAGCTTTTGCATTGTTGCACTCAATCAAATGGAATTTTAAGAAAAGAGAGTTATTAAGTATCATTTGTTAAGTATCAACTATTAACTAATTAATTTTTGTTCATTGTTTGTCCCCAAATGAACTTAAGTCCCTTGAGTATGACCATGGTGATAAAAAAAATTAGACCTAACTATAAAAAAATAACCATAAAATATTATGACAATGACAAAAATATTGATAAATGATTTGAAAGGTAAAAATATTCAAAAAATTTAAAATATATGATAAAAATATCTATAAAATATTTAAACAACAAAAATAACATGAAAGATTTAAAATTTTGAGAAAAATACTTAAATATTATAAAGCTAATTAAGCATTAATATTTATCAGAAAATACTATTTTGAATATTTTTGTCACAATATTTAATTTTTCGTAAATATTTTTTATTTATTTAAATCGTTCATGATTATTTCTTTAATTTCATTTAGTTTTTCCAATTATCAAATTTTTTTTGGGCCTAGATTTTTCCATTCTTGTAACTGGGAAATTTGGTGATCTTCTTATAAATTGATAAATGGCCATTACTGAGTCCACTCTACGGGATTTTGTTCACATATTCATGGAGCATGTTTGTGTGTTAAAAATCCTCACCATATGAATACTAAATTACAAGAAAAAATAGGAATTTTTTTTAAAAATAAAAATATTCAAAATTTACAAACATACACGGGTCAAGAGTAATTACAAATTTTTTCTGCCATTATATATTTCTACACGTATCTCATTGGCATGTGTGAGTTTTTTTTTAATATTTTACACATATCTCGTTAGCACTGACAACTACGTATATGTAAAAAAATTTAATTTTATTTTTAAAATTTAAAATGTTATGTATTTAATTCAAGTTTATCCAATTTTTATATCATTTTCATTTTCATTATTTTATTCATTTAATCCAATTTTATTTAACTCTTGGATCATTTCCATTTTCATTTTTTAATTATTTAATTTAACGTTTGAAAGTGTAAATATACTTACCTCAAGACACCAAAAAATATATATATACTTATCTCAATCCCATAGTTGTGCCAACGAGAGTTATGTGTAAGAATTTTTAAAAAAATATATATTTAAAATTTGACTACACCTCATTAACTATGTCATTTAGAGAGCTAATTAAATACAGTTTTGATAACAATCAAATCCTTCGATATTTTCATTTTCTAATTCATTTAATCCAACATGTGAAAGTTTTATTCCAACTATAAACATTAAATTAAATAGATTAACAAAATGAAAATAAAAGTGATTCAAGAGTTAAATAAAATTAAATTAAATGAACTAGAAATAAAAATAGAGTTTGTCCAACAGTTGGATAAAAATGTATTAAATGGATAATGTATTAAATTTTAAAAAAAAAATTGAAATTTTTTACATAGCAACATAACAGGATAAATTTGTAATTATTTTTAACTGCATGTATATTTGTACATTTTAAACTTTTTTATTTAAAAAAATTATAAATCCGAACAAAAACCCCCTCCACGCTTTTTAATAATTTTTTTCATTATTAATTTTTTGAGATTCAATTTTTTTTTTCTATTTTCTTCTCCTTCAATGTGTAGACCATGTATGTTATTGGAGGAAAACCAAATAACAGGTATATGATGACCTTTCAATGAGAGGCCCAAGACTACCTTTTGCACGGCCCACATACAACAGTTGGCCCAGGTTAATTGACTTAGCTACCAAGCCGCCAACCATCATCTAATGGGCTAAGATGATATCTTATGAGACATCATTGCTCCACTGCCTCTGTTGGTTACTACATCACTATGTTCCCAATTATTCATTTTCTACCATACAATAGATTCTTTTGTTTCAGCCCTTTAAATTGTTAATAATAAATCTTGACGGTCACTCTTCACTCCATACCATATTCTCTGACAAATCAACTACATACGGGAACACCTTCCTATATTTTTATTAATTTAGTTATTGATATTTTGACTCCACGTCGTTATAATTTATTAATTTATAACCGAAGCCCCAGGAGAAGAAAAAAGGGCTGAAGGGCAAATGGAAAAAGTATATTTAGATGAGTGATTTTTTAATTTAAAAGTTCTATTAAAAAGGTGATACGACGGTTACAAACAAGAGCTCAATTCCAAATAAATTACTCGGTCCAACACTTACACCTAACAAATTAGCCTAATAGTAATCTTATTAAACACATGTTGAAATTATGTGACCAAAGAAGATAAGAACATATTACAAACATTATTTGAATTTAAGTTCACAACAAACCAAAAGAAATTAGTCAAAGTAACTACATGGCCTCATCTTATAAAAATAGGGATTTGATTCCCTCACCCTAACAATTGCAGAAGCAGTACACTCCATCCTCAAGGCCTATAAATACATCACTCTAGTCTCAAGTAATGATATGCAATCTTCTCCTTCTTATACTTTATTCTCTAATACACTTTGCTGACTTGAGTGTCGGAGTAACCTTGTAGGTCCACCTCCATCGTTTCAAGCTTTGGTCAACCTCTTAGAAGCCAAGTCTGCCCTCTTTGGAGCCAAGACGAGCACTTGCATCCGAGGAGGACCTCTTCGCCAAGTGACCAGCTCAGAACATTGGCGCCTACCGTGGGGTAGAACACTAATGTCCCCACATTTCTGTCTTATTTTTTCCTTGCTTTTTTTCTCTTTTTCAGGAGTTAAAGCATGGTGACGAGTTAACAAAGGAGTCACGCCGAGCAGCACTTAATCGCTTGCCTTGGTAACCTCCTTGCAATCCGCGCTGATCTCTTTCTAAAGGGAAGAGATCAACCACCCTGCAACTAACCATGGGGCTGAATTCAATTTCTGCTTCACTGAGCCATCAAAGTATCCATTGGGAATTTTGTCCTCAACTATCTATATTGCAGTTAACAAAAAGAAGAGGTAGCAAGTATCATGTTTACTCATAAAAGAATATCGATTATGCTTGCTACAATAATTAAACAGTACGACCAGGCTCCAAAATAAAAAATCCTAATAGCCGTCGATCTCATAAAGTGTTATAATTCATGCTCTTTTTCTACACTATTTTTATGCTTTCACATGTGTAACTGCTCAACATCTTTATCTCAATTTTAATCTTTTAATTTTTAAATTTCTGTTATACTAAACAAAAATACTAAACAACTCTATTAAAATCAACCCTAAAAACTAGGACTTGATAACTGTTATACTAAACAGTTCATCCATGATCTATTATGTTTTGTTGCACTTTCCTATCTTTAAGGAATAATTGCTGACCACTTTAATTGTTTACTACTCTCTGTTGTTGCTTATTTTTTCTTCTAACAAATTAAAACATGTTAAACAACTCGGAAAACATGTTAAAACAATTCGTCAAACCTGTTAAACAACTCAGAAAAAAGTTTTATAACTTAGTAATAACAGTTTTTTCAACTCGGCAAACATATTAAACAACTCGGCATGTATGTTAAACAACTCAACAAACATGTTAGACAGCTCGACCATACTCATTTAGAGCTCGGCCTTATGTTTTATAATTCAAGTGCTATGATGATTTTCAATGTCTTTTATGCTAATTTACAGCATATTACCATGGTTTTCAATGTTTTTTATACTAATTTACAGCTCGGCCATGCTCATTAAGTGCTCAGCCTTAAGTTATATAACTCAGTCACACATGTTACAATGATTTCCAATCACTTTTATGTTAATTTACAGCTCGGTCATGCTCATTAAGAGCTCGACCTTAAGTTATATAACTCAGTCACACATGTTACTATTATTTCCATTGTCTTTTATGCTAATTTACAGCTCGGCCTTGCTAATTTAAGAGTTCGACCTTAAGTTCTATAACTCGGTCATACATGATACTATTATTTCATTGTCTTTTATGCTAATCTACAGCTCGGCCTTAAGTTAATATTATTTCCATTGTCTTTTACACCAATCTACAGCTCGGCCTTGCTAATTTAAGAGCTTGGCCTTAAGTTCTATAACCCGGTGATGCATGTTACTATTATTTCCATTGTTTTTTACGCTAATTTACAGCTCAACCTTGTTAATTTGAGAGCTCGACCTTATATTTTATAACCCGGTCATATATGTTGCCATTATTTTCACTCTTCTTTTATGCTAATTTACAACTTGTTGACCACGACAATTCAGAGCTCGGCCTTAAGTTCTATTTATCTGTTGTACATGTTACCATACTTTTCAATGTATTTTTTATGCTAATTTAAAGCTCGACCATACTAATTCAAAGCTTGGCCTTAAATTCTATTTATCCGTTGTACGTGTTATCATACTTTGCAATGTCTTTTTTTATCCTAATTTACAACTCGGCCATGCTAATTTAGAGCTTGGCCTTAAGTTCCATTTTTTTGTTGTACATGTTATCAGGTTTTGCGATGTCTTTTTTATCCTTATTGACAACTCGACCATGCTAATTCAGAGCTTGGCCTTAACTTCTATTTATCGATAATGCATGTTACCATGATTTTCAATGTCTCTTTCATGCTACTTAACAGCTCGGCCTCAAATTCTGTATCTCAGTTATGTGTGTTAACATGCTTTATAATTCTCTTTTATGCTAATTTAGAGCTCAACTTTAACTTGTATAACTCGATTATACATACTACAATGCTTTATAACGTTCTTTTCTATACTTTTATTTTCCAAATTTCAACTCCCTACCTTCTATGGATTATTATCTATCACACAACCATTTCTCTTGAGTTTAAAACAGTTGACATCAGGGGCTATGACCGTCGTCACAAGGCCGGCAATCTTAATCAACACATCCTGATATACCACAAACCTAACCAAGCTATCACTCAAATTACCTAGCATGCTAGGAAGGAACGAACTACAAAGACTCCACTAAAAGGGAGGTATATTCTGAACTTGTTCAGTACTTCAAACCTAATCATACTTTTTCATTTGAAATGAATATAGCAATGACAGCTGAACTCTTACTTTATTCATCATACATAGATTCCGAACATATAATATAAAACCACGGTTATACAAATTCAACTCACTTTTTTCCAAGCTGAACATCTTCTAAATGACATTGTTTTTATTCTGCTTTTTACACTTTTTATGGTGTACTATTCATTATCTTCAATCTTTACACATTTAGGGGCTGATTGGTTTGACCATTTTCATTTCCATTTTCAATGAAATTGAAAATAAGACAACAAAATATGATTGGTTGAGTATTTTTAAATTGTTTTCAATGAAAACATTTTCAAACAGATAGAATAAAGTTGAAAACGTTATTTCCTTGTTTTCTGTGTTTTCAGTTATTCCAATTGAAAACGTTTCCAACCCAAAACACGTTCTTTTCAGTTTTTGGTTTAACGTTCGATCCTCTCTATGCTCTATTTATACGCTTTTTTTTTTTCTCACCCTAACACTGAGCTTTTTTTATACGCTATTTTTTCTTCTCAGTTTATCACTGCGTGCTAACTGCACATCATTTTTTCTCTATCATTAGTTTCTAATATCAATCGGGTAAGCCAATTTTTTCAAGGCTTTTTTATTTGAATTTATTGTTGTATTATATACAATGTGATTGGATAGCATGATTTTGATTAAATTGCATAATTTTATTTTTTTTAACTTTGTTTCTTTAATCTTGTACTAATTGTTCTCTTTTGTACTCTCAATTTTTTAAAACCGACGATTCAATGATGAGTAATTTGATAGCTATTATAGGGGCAATGAACTATATTCATTTATCAATGCCAACCCTATTTATACAGTATTAACATATATGATTTCTGTAAAAAAAAACATATAAGCCTCTAAATTGAAGAATATTGATATATATTTAAATGCTATTATTTTTTGTGTATTTATAAAATAATATCCAAAATAAATATTATGGCTAGGTATTTTTAATGATAGATTTGCTTTTAGGTATGCCATATGTATTATCGTTATTGAATGATTATAATAACTCAATTAGTTGGTAGGTGTTATAGCTAAGCTAGGTATACATGATATTTTAGTTGGTAAAATAAGTATGTTAACTTAGTAGCTTTTTTATTTTATTTAATTTGGAATACATGCGAATATAAATTAAAGTATTAATATAAAAGATTTATAAAAAAAATTCATATATAAAACTCAATCCAACCCTTTAGGGGAAGAAAGTAAAAAAAAAAAACTAAAAACAATTAAAAAAAACAAAAGTACTAAAAATTACATTATCTTTAGGCATGTACTCTCTTAGTAATTTTTACAAATTTTTGCTTTTTCTTTTTAATTTTTTATTTTTTAACTTCAATATTTATACTAAAATAAATTAAAGTGTTAGTATAAAAGACTTTAAAAGATTTATAAAAAAAATTTATATATAAAACTTAACCCAATCCTTTAGGAGAAGAAAGTAAAAAAAAAAACTAAAACAGTAAAAAAAAATAAAAGTACAAAAAATTGCATTATTCTTTGAATATGTGCTCCTTTAATAATTTTCACAAATTTTTGTTTTTTTTATTTTTTAACTTCAATATTTATTTATTCATTATTTTATTAATAAAATATTTGGTAAAAAAATTATGAACACATTATTTTAAAATTATGAGCATGTTTTATCTTATTTTGTCAATATCATTTTATAAAATGAAATGATATAATGATTAAATATTATGTATGCTAATCGGTATAAATAATGAAATTATTAGTACAAGATGGGAGGAAAAAGTGAAAAAGGAGACAACAAAGAATAGTCAAAAGAAAATACAATTGCATTCATTACAATAATTCATGAGTACGTGAAGAAGAATTTGTTACAAGGATCAACCTTTAAGAGCCAAGTTTGGGAAGAAATAAACAATGAATTGGCTTCGGTAATTGGAGAAAACTATGGTGTGGAAAGGTCAAAAGGAAAGTTTAATCGACTACGTATGCAACATCGAGAATTTTCCACTTTGTTAGCTAGAATTGGAGTGACATGCGATATGCAATTTAACAAAGTAAATGCTCCTCTTGATGTATGGGAAGACATGTACACGGTATGTATAGATTTAACTTATTTTATTACCACGCCGTTTTACTCCAAGATCGAGATATACTAAAAATTACTTATTTTTAACATGTAGAAAGGAAGATATTACAAGCAGTTTAAAAAGAGTGGATTCGAGTGGGATTATGAGATTCTAGGTGAGATATTCAATAATAGTACAGCATCTGGGCAATTAAGTCATGCTTCTACTAAGGAGCCACCAACTTCAGATGAGGAGAAATTATTGGAGAAAGACTTTCTTTCGAAAGGAGTGCATGTTGACGGAACTTTTGTTGACGTTTATGAGGACGTCGGCTATGAAAAAAAAGTTAAAAGACGGAAACTCATCGAATCATCAGGTGAACGACGACGTAAGGAGAGTAAGAATGCAAGGTCAGATAAATTCGATGATGCACTAGAGAAATGGACTGAATCAGTAAATGCACGAATCGAAATATCTAAGTCAAAAACGGAGAGATATAATGCATATTCTATAGAAGCTTGTATAGAGGTGTTGAATTCTATGGAGAATGTTTCAAGGAGTATATACAACAAAGCAGTGACAAAATTTGTTACTACTGAATGTAGATGTATTTTTATGACGATGCCTGCTGCTAGAAGGATGGAGTGGCTTAATGATCTTGACTAGTTCATAGATAATTAGATTAAGTTAATTGATAGTTATATATTTATGAACTGAGTATCATTATTAAATTGAATTAGTATTTTAATATATAATCATTTACTGTTATTCAATAATACTTTTTGTATGACTCGTTTATTCTTTTATGATTCTTTTTATCTGCACACTTTTATTGTATAATTATTATAATAAACTACAAGTAAATTATATAATTATGTAGGCAGGTAAATATGTCTTTGTGCGGATCAAGTCACAATTCAGATACTGAGAGTGACGAAGATGCAAATGAATTTGAGCAAGAAATGGGAGATATTATTATGCTAAAGATAATGTTCGATTATGAAATGAAAAAAATTGACAGAGTACCTTGTAGAACTTCTGCTTTAACAGGAAGAATGTACACCATTGAATTTCTAGTTGGCCACCCTATTAGATGTTATGAAAATTTTCGAATGGAGAAAGGAGTGTTCTTAAATTTTTGCAACACATTGAGAGAATTCACAGAATTACGTGATGGGAAAAAAGTGAACTTAGAGGAGGGAGTTGCAATCTTTTTGATAATTGTGTGCCATAATTTGCGCCATAGAGTTGTTGCAGAACGCTTCCAACATTCGTGTCATACTGTAAGTACTTGGTTTAAAAATTTTTTAAGAGCAGTATGCAAACTGGGCACACAGATCATTCGACCTCGAAGTTCAAGGGCGACTCATCCACATATTTTGCATAACTATAAGTATTTTCCTTATTTTAAGGTAATTATTTTTATATTCCCATATTTATTTAATGGTTATTATTATTAGTGAGCTATTTATAATGTTGAAACATCATTTTTATGAAGAATTGCATTGGTGCCATTGACGGCACACATGTATCTGCTTGGTCTCCTGCTTCAAAACAAACTGCTTTTCGTGGAAGAAAAGCTTTAGTACACAAAATGTGTTAGCAATGTGTGATTTTAACATGCTATTCACCTTTGTCTATTCTGGATGGGAGGGGACTGCAAATGACTCTAGAGTATTTTTAGATGCATTAAATCCTGAAAAATAATTTTCCGCAGCCTCAAGGAGGTATATATGTATATTTTATTTTCTTCATTTGATAAATGATTTTATGTTGTTTAACAAATATTTTACTTTTTGATACAGATGAGTTTTATCTTGTTGATTCTGGATTTTGTTCCAATATGACTGGCTTCCTTGCACCATTTTGTAAACAAATATATCATTTAAGAAACTTTCGTGAAAGGGGACAGCCGCAGAGTAAAATTGAATTGTTTAATTATCGGCACTCTTCGTTGAGAAATGTTATTGAAAGGTGTTTTGGTGTTTTGAAAGCAAGGTTTCCAATTTTAAAACAAATGCCAAACTATCCTGTTAGACGACAAAGACAAATTCCAACTGCATGTCGTGCTATACATAATTTTATTAGAATACAACACAGAAATGATCAGCTCTTTAGTGAATATTCCAATGAAGGTTTGATGGTAAATGAACAAGCTTTACATAGAAATGATGATGATGCTACTGAAGCTACTGAAATGGTTCAATTGAGAGAAACAATTGCAAATCAAATGTCGAATAATTATAGTAGATGATAGTTTGTGCCTTCTATTATTTTAATATATTGAAAAATAATGACAAAAAGGTTTGATATTATTTATTTTGTTAATGCATCTGTTTTATTATGAATGTTTAGTTCAACATAGCAATTTATTTTATGTTTGATATTTTATAAATTAATTATTAAGCTAATTCAAAATTTAAATAATTAAAATAGGTTACATAAGAAAAATATGATTTTATATTTTAAAATCATTATTGAAAATACATTTTAGAAATGGACAAACCAAACATATGTTCACTATTTTTATCATTTGGAAATGAATCTTATTTTCACAAACCAATCGCATTTCCAATAATGTGAAAATCTGAAAATGAAAATTATTTTTAGAAAATAAAAACAGAAAATGAAAACAGGAAATATTTTCGCAAACCAATCACCCCCTTAATTTCTTTAAAAAGTTTCACGTATGTTACAACAAACCGAACAACTCCGTTGACTAAGAAACGAACTACAAGACAAATTTCAAACTGAGAAAGAATCTCAGAACACCAATCTCAACCAAACCGACCTATAATATTGGATAAATAAACCAACTGATCTCTTTTATTCATTTCATGAGTTAAGCAATGTCTACTAGCTATTGTTATTTAAGTAATTTTTATAATATCAATTTACAATTTGAAAATATACAATGTTTTGCAATATGATGTCTTTCTTAGATACGTCACAATCATGATCAATCTTCTAACTCGGCCGAGGTCATACTAAGCTTGACCAAATAAGCATTCTATATATAACAACTATTACTTATTCACTACTCTGGTCTTTATTACTGTATTTCTATCCATTTACTAACATGCACGACTATGATCATCTTTATTAAGTAATGTCCTCGACCAATGTCAAACTAAACCCACCTTTATATCAAGTCTAAGCCAAATTCTCATTCTAAAACTATCAAATATCGGTTCTTTTACTTTCCTACATATCTTTACACTTTTTTCATATCCTCAATACATGTCTAATATGCATCATCATTGCTATTATGATTATTATCCTTTTCATTTGTCATTTACAAGGCTCAAACCAAGGTGATATTAAGTTCGGCAAATTCTCAATACTATGCCCCGGTCAGATTGGCTTTTTAAATTTACTATTACCAACTATTTACTTTCTTTCATGCTCTTATGACTTTACCAAACTACTAAACCTATTTATAGCTTATAAATTCTCTGACATGTCTTTCCTTCCTTTTTCATTACCGCCATCTTGTTTTTCTCATTGCTATAACTTGAATTCAATCCGTGCTACAAGATTCAGAAATCTTAAACTACATACAAGCTCTTAACCAATATTTGACAATCCTCTCCAAGCTGAGGTCTCACTAAGCTCGGTTAGTGGTCTATTATCTATTTTCTAACATGATATATATTACCCATCCTGATATCTATAATTGTTTATCATCTATTATGTCCTCTAACTGACACGCATTGTTATTATCATTATCAATCATCACTGACCTCTTATCTGAATGCTTGACATGAACTCTAATTCATAACCTCAAGGTTTATCACGTATGCAAAATGCTATTATATGATTGCATAACTACTACACATTGTTGAACTATACATATTCCACAATTGTCTATTACTTCAATTTTATTTCATCAACATACCAATATCTATGTCACTCCAACCGATCTCTTCAAGTCGGCTTCCCAACTGATATTTAATCGGAAACTTATCTAATCGACCTCTTCAGGTCAGCTTCCTAACCGATATTAGGTCGGAAACTTATCTAACCGACCTCTTCAGGTTGGCTTCCTAACCGATATTTGATCGGAAACTTATCTAACCGACGTCTTCAGGTTGGATTCCTAACCGATATTTGATCGGAGACTTATCTAACCGACCTCTTCAAGACGACATTCTAACCAATCTTTAATTGGAACCTTATGTAACCAACCACTTCAAGACGTCTTTCAATCCTAACCGACCTCTTCAGGATGGTCTCCTGTCCGAGTCGGCCTCTTCAGAATGGATTTCTATCATAACCGATCTCTTCAAGATGACTTTCTAAATTCTATCCTAACTAACCTCTTCAGGACGGCTTCTTATCCAAGCCAACCTCTTCATAATGGATTTCTATCATAACCGATCTCTTCAGAACGACTTTCTAAGTTTCATCTAACCGACCTCTTCAGAGTGGCTCTCTATCCAAAACGACCTCTATAGGTTGACTGTCATATTAAACTGATATTTAAATTCAGAACTTAATCAAACTGACTTCTTGATATCGGTAATTTTACCTCATTACATACTTTCCAAAGAGCATGGGGGCTAAACTTACAACCTCGGTAATACAATACTGAACCCAAACTCATACATCAAAATCAAATATTCAACTAAAGCAACTTATAGCTCGGCATCAATTCAACAGACGCTCATTGTAACACCCCGACTTTTGGTATGTCATGATCACACCTACGGCCGAAGATGTCACTAAAATCCTAACTCTAAAATTTCAAAACTTACAAGCCTGTCACGAATTAGCGTAACGGTAGCAATCGAATAATCATCGGGTCACAAATGTATATATAACTAACATATAAATAACAGGTAAATAACAGATAATAATCATAAAAGCATAACGTAATACTGTGATACAAAAAGATGTCCCAAAAGAAAATACAACTGACTCAATTGTTCCCAACTGAAAGGAAAGTACAAGAAAGAAAATACAACTCCAATGACTGAACCCTACAGGCTAGACCCGGCCCCAGCAAAGGCCGCCTAACTGAGCTTAGCTTGACTAAACTATCTTAGGCCTCGTACCATTCTAACGGTTAATGAGGCAATAAGACCTAACTATATAGCAACCACTCCACCTCTAAGACTAAGGAAATGTTCCGGCAAAGTGGCGGTTCACCAGATCGTCGTCTGATGAAACGTCACGGTCGAGCCACTAGAGGCCTCTCCATAACCAATAGAACCACTACCGGCCGAACCGTCAGACGAGTGGTGGTCAGAAGGTCCAGAACAAACACTAGCACTCTCCTGCTCCGAAACGAAGGAAGCATCAAATGAATACACATCGCGGCCACCAAGGTGAGCGTCGCCAACAAGATAGGGTTCCTCAGGATCACCTTCCAACTCAGCTTTCGGATCAACTCTCTCTTCAGAAGGCTCATCGTCACTCGGTGGGGGAGTAGGGGAGCCACCCGACGATGAGGAAACAAACTACGGTAGCGTCTCGCATCCATCATAGGGGTACGAGGAATAGGGTGCACTAGTTCCGGAACGAGCATCGGAGCGGGCGGAGGTAACGGGGTACGTGGGGATCTCTCGCGCTCGCGGCAGAAACTCCCGCTAGAACTAGAAGAGACCGAGGAACTCGGTGAGCCGGCGGGACGAGGAGGACGAGGTGCAGAGGGACACATCGTAGCAAGAGGAAAGAGAGAGAAGAGAAGTCCTGCGTAGTGTAAGAATAAAGGGGTGAGAACCTAAGGTTCCCAGCTCGGGGTATCACGAGGGCAACTACTCTATCTTATGGGCTGACGTCACGTAGGATAGCAAGTAGCAAGTAGTCAAGTAGGAACAGCAGAAATAAAATCACACACAAACAGTGTAATACAATCACAATCAAACGCAACACACAAGATGATGCATGCCTGGTCCTAATGCAGGCCATGAGCTCATGCGTCGGTTGACTTCCCGCACCCGACGATTACTTAGGGACGGACCCCAGTATGGTTCACTCCTGTCAAATGTCATGGACCCAGTCCAAAGCGGTAATGTTCCCAGAACAGGTAATCAACAATGTACCCCAAGTACTACGGCCAAATCATGGTGAGGATCCCTTCACCGATATTAGTGCAAATATACGGCAACCGCATCGACAGGGGGAACAGGATGATCGTTTAATGCCAGTTCTTATAGAGCCTTCACGCTCATTCCTCAATCAAGCGGGACAACACCCAGCCCTTGCTTTATCAATTATTTTAAGTGTGCTATGATCTCCTGCTTTCCCGGTTCCCTCTTGAACCGTTAGCCGGATTCGGATGTAGCTGGAATTATCCATTAGTCTACATGACTTAGTTGAACCGACCGGTCTAACTGTGACCCAAGTCCGATAAAACTGATACTTGGTCGGTGCTAGACCAATCCATTTCAAGGGATTAAACCGGTCCAGAACCATGAACCAATCCCAAGAAAGAAACCCGATTCGATCGTCTTGTCCCATACTAAGCCGACCAACCGAATCGGTACCAACCGTCACATCTAAGGTTATTTACATTCACACCTTGGGACATAATTATTATGATAGCTTATGTATTTAGTTGTGCCCTCATTATTCATAACTCAGCTCATATCTTTATTGATAATCTTAGCTTCCGGTTTAGTCTCTTTATCCATATGTACCATAGCGGTTTAACCGGTTCTCCTTCCAAACTCTTATACAATATTTTTTTGGTGTCTTTTATTATTTTATGATATTCCAGAAACCATTACATCTCTTATTTATCATATATTTCCACTTGTTAAGAATCACTTATGAATCCCATCATCTTCTAATTCAGGAGTTTTTCTAACTTTTCTGTTTTGACTTAGATTACTATAAATTATGTATCTTTTTCATCTTTTATTATTTTTTACTCAAACCAGCGCCATTCCTTTCCTAAAATATATTCCTATTTACCATTAAATCAGTTTTAAAGGATACTTAGTTTTTAGGACCATTTTACCATTGTCACTTTCCTTTACTTTCCGAATGTCACTAGTTTACTAAATTATTTATAACTTTTTCATTTTAAGTCCTTTTAAGCTCAAACCAGTTTTATTATTTTTATAACATCTTCATTTATATGTGATAAAAACAGTTTTACAAAAAGATATTTTCTTAATGGCAAAACTGCCCCTTAAATCTCTTACCCGGTTCGATTATTACTAGTTAAAGTAATTAATTTATTTACCTAGGGTAACTTTATTATTTTAAGGTGAAATTTTATATTTAGATTACTTAGACACATAGTAAACCCCCATAAAAACAGTTTTGAAAACATTTTTATAAAAAGACACTTTTACCCCTTTTTACCTAGTCTTTACTTACTAGTTTTACTAATTTACCACCTAGACTTAATTTTTTAAGTTATGGGAAGGTCTTTGATGAAGACATCAATGTGTCTTCTAGTGAAGATATTAAATCTTAACCATTGATTTATGCTATTAAAATCTGATGTGTAATTAATGTCATCATTATGAGAGAGATAAATTTCTAAATATGGTAATATCTTCACTAGAAAACATTTAAATGTCTTCATAGTAGAATTTTCCTTAAGTTATTAACCAAAAACTCTTATATTATACATTATTTTGAAGATCTATATTCTGGAAATGACATTACACCATTTATTTTACCATTTTGCCTTTAGTTCATAAAAACATCATTTTTAATACTTTAATCTTTATAACCGATTTTAGTGACTTAAGTTTTATGAAAACCTTTGTCCCCAAGGGTGATAACCTCTCGGCCAATAATCATTATAGTGTCATATATCATTTAGTGCTAAATATCATATAGTGCCATGTATCATATAGTGCCAAATATCAACTTTTGATCATCAAAATACTCCCTCAAGGAGCAACAAATATTTCGGCCAAAGGCCACATTTCATGACAATATTTTCAAGCCTTCATGCAATCATAATCATAGCACATTTCAATCAAACAAACAAGCATTCATACCACATATCACATATATCACATATAGCACATTTTTAGCTATTCTAAGCCTAACCCCTTACCTTAGGGTGTAGCTCACTTCAACCACCAAAAAGCCTTTCAAACCACCAACTAGCAAGAGCTTCTTAGCTTCTCCTTTGTCCTTGATCCAACCGTGTATCTTAGGCCTCAAAAGCTAGCATTTTTATTTTTGAAAACAAGAAAACATGAGCCATGGATAGTACTTAGGATTTCGGGTATTGAAGAGAACGAAGAGAGCTTCATTACCTTTGATAAAATGAAAGAAACTTTAAGAAGGAAGGGTAATGATTCGGCCAAGAAGAGTAGGAATGACCTAGTCATAAAAGAAAACACTAGAGATCTTTAGTTCATCTTATGAGTTGTTTGGATGAACTAGGGTTTGTATATACATTGAAGTTTATGAAGAAAGAAGAAGTAGATGATGAAGAGAAGATGATAAGAAGCTTGTGATGTGAATAAGGATGATGAAATGATGATGATTCGGTGTTGTTGTTGTTGGTGTTCTTCAATGTTCTTGATGAATGTTCATCAAGTTCATGTTATGTTCTTGAGGGCTATTAGTGTTTGATCTTTTGTGTGATGAGAGAGATGGTAAAAAGGTGTTTTTATGAGTTGAATTTCTGGAAATTATTTGAAGAAAGAGAGAGAGTGCGTTCGGACAAGGCAAGGAAAATTGAGAGCAAATGTGAGTTGTTTGAGGTGGTAAATTGTTTGTATGAAGGTAAAATGAATTAGTGGTGTGGTTAAAAGGTTAATTGAATGAGGATTAGGGCTAGGGGGGAGGCTAGCTTCGAGTAACAAGGTAAAAGGAGAAGGATTCATTGGCTTTGCATTACTTGAGGCCATGCAACCAATGGGAGTAAAAAGGTGGTAAGAAAAAGTAATATTATTTTATTCATGGTAACTTTTTATGAGTAATTATCAAGTAAACCTAATTACCTTGGGTAATTATTTTATTTTTGGGCATTCTAGGGCTGAAGTACTCGAACATAGTGTATCCATGCTCAAATACGAATTTCGGCCAAAGTTACGCGCGTTTTAGTAAAAACCGATAAAACCGTGCCCTAAGGCAAAAAGCGTAGCTCTAGCTCGGCAATACCATTCTAAGATCATCATCACCATCGTCCAACCATTATTCATCATTAATCATCATATAATTCAATCAAGCGCAATCGAAATCATTTGTTTCTAACGTTTCGGCCAAAACTGTGGCCTAAGGAAAGCGTTGCATTAAAGCGGGTTCTTACACTCATCTATAAGTAAAATTTTCAAACAATTGCTAATCAGATATTTAAAACAATACAATGAGTCCACTCTCTATTTTAAGCATCAAACCATTCCTCTTTTCAGCTCTCCTCTTTCATATGAGGAAGACAATATCTAATGACAAATTTAACTAATTTTCAAATTCCCAAGTTGACCTTAGGGGCTTACATCCGTATTACTTATAACTACCTCCATTCATTACTAATCGCCGATTTATAACTAAATCTACACAAGTTGAACTTGGTTATTCAAAAATAAACAGCCCGAGCGACTCAACCAACAGCCCGGCCGACTCAACAACAAGCTTCAACAACTTAAACTTGAGGGCCTCAATCCTCACCATGTTATATATGCAGTCGAGTTATAGCCCAACATCAAAACAAACATTCAAAAACACATCGAACATCAAATAAGCTCAACCTGATACCAAACTGTACAGCTCAAGCTTGGGGGTATAATATGCTCCATTACAAGCAAGAGCCCAATTCCAAATAAATCACTCAGTCCAACACTTATACCTAACAAATTAGCCCAATAGCAATCTTATTAAACACATGCTGAAATTATGTGATCAAAGGAGATAAACACAAATAACAAAACATTATTTGAATTTAAATTCAAAACAAACCAAAATGAACCAGTCAAAGTAACTGTATGGCCTCATCCCACAAAAATAGGGATTTGATTCTCTCACCCTAACAATTGCAGAAGCAGTGCACTCCATCCTCAAGGCCTATAAAATACATCACTCTAGTCTCAAGTCATGGTATGCAATCTTCTCCTTTTTATACTTTATTCTCTAATACAACTTGTTGATTTGAGCGTCGGAGTGGCCTTGCAGGTCCATCCCCCACCATTCCAAGCTTTGTTCAACTTCTTAGAAGCCAAGTCTGTCCTCTTTGGAGCCAAGACGAGCACTTGCATCCGAGGAAGACCTCTTCGCCAAGTGACCAGCCTAGAACAAAAGGTAAAAGTAATATTATATTTAGATATAGTAATATAAAAGTATTTTTTGTTTATTTGTCGTTTTAAAATATTTTTTAATATAAAATATATATATTATATTTTTTGAAAAAAAATTATTTTTTACTTTTACTTTTATAAGTAGAAAATTTTCAAACACGTCCAAAATGAAGAAAATATTTTTTTCAAAAAAAAAAAAAAAACCTTAACTTAATAGAACGCACCCAAGCAAGGTCTTAGACTCTTAACTCTTAGTGGACCACCCAAACCCAAACCAAACCTTCCACATTACAGTGACAGCCAAATATGAACACCATATAATAATATGATTTTTTTGTTTTTTTTTTCATATTATCGATTGACTTAAGCATATTTTTCGTCTATCTATATCGACATTTCCAATTTCCAATTTCCAATTCCTTAATGACAAAGTTAACAACCAAAATATAAGTCAGCATAGTGCGTATTCAAATTCATAAACCTTTCTCTCTGAGCTGTTTATTCCAACATGGAGCAACCACTGCTATCATCAGGTACAATTTTCAATTCAATTTTCCATTTCTGACATTAAGTTTCAATACTTATTATTGTGAATTTGGAATAATTTTGGGATTAGGAGAAAGGAACGAATCGTTTGACAAGGAGAGTGGGAATTGGGGCTCGTATCAGCATGTGGGTCGAAGCGGTATTCCAACTGCTTCATCAGTGGCTGGGACTGAGGTCAGTGTGGATGAGATAAGATCTGCCGCTTCTGCTCCTTCTGGTCACTATCCACCTTCTCTTCATGGAGCCTTGGTTAGTTCACCTGAGCCTGACTCTGCAGGTGTGTCAACTCTGATCCTTGTTTGTAATTGTGCCCAATTTTGTTTCGTTTCCTTCAATGATACATTCAATTATTCATTCATATAACCAACTTAGTAAGGTAGTTAGCTGACTTGTTCGCTTAAGTAAGTCTTGGGATTCATACTGCCTTATGTATGCATTATCCCATTGACTAGTGACAGAATCTTGAATAGAGTTCCGATTCACGATGGATTAGTCTTTTGGCTAGGCAGAATGATAAATTTTTTAAATATATATATTGATTCATATGGTAGTGAGGAGTTTTTAGGTTACTAAGGCAAAGTTAGTGATCATTGTGCAATAATTTGGGCATTAGTTGGTGGACTTGGGAGTGTTGTTATATTCCAAGAATTGATGTTGTTAGGTTTTCTTGTTTTGTGTTTATTGCACAAAACTTTTACCTATATATGTACAGGTGGATGATTGGATGTTAAAAGGCCTTTTCTTGTTGCAGGGCAAGCTCCCTTTTATCAAGGTGGATATGGAGGAGAACATGGTGGACCTAGAACTGGATACCAGAGGTATAATCCTGCAACATAAGTAGAAGGAAGAATTTCACATAACTTTGTCATATTGAAATTTGAAATTAGGCTGTACATAGTGATCTGAAATTTTCTGGCCTGATTTCTTCCAAGAAAAGACTTCCTACAACAATAAGTTTTTCCAATCGGATTTTGTAAAACAATCTTAACTTTCATAAGTTAGATTGTTTTTTTCATGTGTTATGGAAGAGGCTTATTGTTCTGTTTCCTAACTTCTAACATTTGCTTTTTGATGTATATATAATAATAATAAGAAGAAGAAAGAAAAATGGTTACAATATTCGTTTAAGTTAAAATTTCAAGCACTATATTGGTAAATGACATGTGGATTGGGTGTGACATTTTAAGGGAATTCTTGGATGAAGTGGAGATACGTGAGTTGCTCATTGATCATGTTGGTCATCGTTGCTGTTGGGGCAGCCATCCTGCTCGAACATGGAAGATTCATGCAGTGGAAGACTGTAATGTGTATGTTGGAACTCTGGATACCTTTGTTGAGGAGAGAGAGATTAAAAAGGAGACTGAGCCATACCATGGTGGAAATATTGATGGAAAGGATAAGGGGGCTGAACTTGGCATTTGGGAATTGGACTTAAGGTCTCAGTTCCCTGTCCTATTTGTGCCCTCCAAAGAAGTAAGGGAAAAGATTCCTCATTCTGAAACTATTGAGAAGTGCTCGGGTAAATCCTGGATTTGTATTTCCCTAGTTTTACAATTCAAACTATTTTATTTTATTTATTTTGCATATTTTATGCTATTTGCCTTACCATTTCTTTTCTGTTTTTGCCTATTCCGACATACCCTGTAAATTATTTACAGTTTGTGCTGGACGCAGAGGTACAGTCTGTACTACATGTAATGCAAGCCAAGAACCTGGACATAATAAAGAAAATCATTTGATTCAGTGTTCGACTTGTTATGGGAGGGGTTTGATTGCTCATAAAGATGGTTCTGACACACTGTGAGTAGTTTGTTTGTTCATGTGTAGATTAAGCAAGCTTTGCTGCATCTGGCTTAGGGTCCTTTAGAAATCATATTGCCAAACTTCTTTGTTCTTCATAGCACTGATAACTGCTGTATATTTCTTAAAACATAATGCAGATAACCGGAAAATTTATATGTTGAATTCAAGTCAAATGAAATGTTTATGCTGCATTTGTTGTTTGAACTGGAATCAGAAAGAGAAAGTAGTTGTATTATTGTTGTAGGACCAATTGCAAATTGCCGATAACCCTAGAAGGATTACAATAATTTGAGGTAGAGTGAGAGCTCTTCTATTGTCTAATCAGTTACAAATCATCAACCACACTTAGCAAATTCATTTTTCCTTTATTTATCTCACTAGCTCCAATGACTCCTAACGAACATTGTCCTAACAATTGCTTCCTGTCAGGATGGAATTTATTTCCTTTATTTTACTTAATCATGTTAAATTTTCTTGCAGATGTGCAAAATGTAATGGTTCCGGAAAGATTCCTTGTCCAACTTGTGGAGCACAGGGACTAATTAAGTGCAAAACATGTAATGGAAGTGGTTCTCTACTATCACGCAATGTCGGCATTGTAAAATGGTATGTCAATCTGCTAGTTTCTGATAACAAGTTTCCTAAATTATGGCCCTTAGAATTATTGTTTCAAACATGAAATAGCTATCCATTGTACAATATTTGGAGTTGATCTGATCATCTGATGCTTAAGCCAGTGTGATTTGATGAAGGCCTATCTCTTATGAACCGCATTGCAAATAACTTAGTAAGGGAGAAAACCATCAAGATAATTCAACCAAGATTCAAGCTAAAATGTCAAAGATGATATAAGGGGGAAATAATTGACATAATTTGTAAAAACAGAACTTAAATAGAGTAGAAGATCTTTGTGGATTCATGATAAACATACTATATGTCAAGGTACTTTTTTGAATAGTTTAAACACGTCATTGGGATATATAGTTGAAAGACTAGATTAATTATTCTTATAGTTGTAAGATTGGATGAATCATTCTATCTTAACACGTCATTTGAATTGTTGTAAACGTCTTTCAACAGGTTTCTATATTTTCATTTCTTATGCTTAACATAGATTCCCTTTTGTATCCCGTGCGTGCTGGTGCAGGAAGACACTTTCAACACGGAAAGTAAATGCAACTAGTGGAGCAGCATCAGTACCAGATGATGTTTTCCATAGAGCTAAAGGAGTTCAATTGTGCAACACTCAAGCTCACCAGTGCACTCCAGCTTATTTTGCTGATTCTTATTTTCTCAACAAGTTCTCTTCCGAAGTCATTGCAGAGAGAGCTCCGATTCCTGCAACTGCGAGGGTAATATGTGAGAGACATACAATCTCGGTTGTCCCGGTTACACGTGTCACCATGACTAGTCGTCGGCAATCTTTCAGTTTCTATATAGTAGGAAATAGCAGGGAGGTGTACTTGAAGGATTATTACCCAGCTAGATTCTGTTGGGGCTTGTGTCCTTGCTTGGAGTGGTTGAAGGTGTAACATGTTTCCATGTACACATGTTTGTTTGGTTTAAGCATTAGAAACATATTAATGATAAGGGATTTGAATAGCTTTGGGTGATGTTAGAAGGTCAAAAGACAAAAATTTACCAAAAATACTGCACTGGTTTCCGACAGTTGTTCGTTTCTAGGATTGAGACCTTGAGGGTTTGCTTATGAAATGTGTCATGTAGCAGAGTTTTTTTGAAAGCCATATAGCAGAGTTATGGGATTACATTTGTGAAAATAAAGGCTGGATTCAATTGGACCAGTACACCTTGTGAATGAATATATATATTATATATTTCTAGTTTTAAACTCATGTAATGGATGAGTAAGTTCATAATATTCATCTATTTATAAGTATATCTTAACTCTTCTATTGGTTTAATAATTGTTGGCATCCAATGATGATGATGATTATTGGTTGAAAACTAAGTATGATAAAAGTCTTCATAATCAACCATTATCGAATGACACTAATTAATAGAGATTTTTTTTTTCTTTTGAAAGTCTTCATTGATTACGTAGCATTATTAATTATATTTAGTTTATTCAATTAAATCTAATAAAGTTATTTATTTTATATCAATTAAAAAGATATTTTAATATTAAATAAAAATGTTTTATATTATTTGATATTAAAATATTTTTTTATTTAAAAAAAAATAACTTAATTAAATTTGATTGAATAAAATAGGTGTTAAAATTACTCTTATATTTTTATCTACAAATTATTATTTTTTAATGTTTAATTATTTCGATTTTGTTTTTAGCCTTTTAAATATGTTTTAATAGTGTCATCAAAAAAATATATATGTTTTAATAATTTTTTTGGTTATTACCGTTATGAAGATGCTAATATAACAATTGAAAAGAAAAATAATACGTAAAATTCAATGGATGTTTTTTAAAATAAAAAAACACATTACAAATAGTTTTAAAACATACTCATTTGTTAAATTTTTATTAAAAAATATGACTAAAAAACAAATAAATCAGTAATAATGGTATACCTTTACCCTATTTAAAAATTATTAAAAAAAAAAAAAAAAACCACAGTTCCACACACACAAATATACATATGTTAATTTCGTTTGGGACTTCTGTAGAGGAATACAATATCGTAGCAACCAAACATCCCCTAGGGTTCCACACAGTTCTATAAATTCTCAGAAAACCCTAAACACCGTATTTCTGTATTCTGTTCAACTAACATAGCACTCATTCGTAAGCACTGAGGCACATAGCTCTTTTTTTTGTTTTTTTTTTTTTTTTTGGACTTGAGGCACATAGCTTTATTTCGTGATTCGAAGAATGATATTTAAGTCTACAATCCCCTGTTTCGGATTTCACCTATCCTGAAATTTTCACTGTGTTGCGATTACTTTCTTCTCATTTAGTGTTATATACAAGCATCAGTGATGAGCAAATCCTAAATTGTTATCCTTGCACTTTGATTACCCGTGAAGAAGCTTATGGGGAATTATTTCTCTGAGGTGCTCTGTTTCTCATTTTCATCATCACAAAATTTGTCATTTTGATTTATTGGATTTTCTGGATCGGTGATGTTATTGTTAAACTGCGTTATCTATCTGAAACTTCCTAAAGGAATTGAAGATAACATGACTTGCTGAGATCCATCGATTAATTTACCCCGTTTATTTTGAGTTTTGTTGTTGAAAGATGCATGTAATTATAGGCTACATGTACCAAGGGAAGGGTGAAATTAAGTACTCTTGATCTTGAATGTGCCATTGCGGCTGTAGCCAAATTGAAATTCGGTTAGGGAAGTTTACTGGCCGGTTGTTGTTAGATCCATTTTTGGGTCTTGGTCGACAAATCTGCTTACCGAGCTTCTCACAATCACTCCATAGGAATACCACCCTCCTTGCCCTACACTTCACCTCATTTACATGTTTTTACTTTGTAGATTTCACTTATTATTGTGTTTGGAAACTTTAATGAAATTAAATTAAACTCTTGAGTCTTGAGAGCCATGAATCCTTAAATTTGAAAAGAAAAGAAAAGAGAGTGAAGATTTGAGGTGATGGGAGTGTGCCTCGAATAAGTGAAGGATGTAGGTTGGAGGGGAGGGGACTCAGAATTCACAACATGAAACAGACTAACAGAGAAAGGGGAAAGGAAAATGGGGGTATATTTGGAATATCAAATTATAACAAGATTAATTTGGATATTGATTAAATAATACATTCATACACATCTTTTAATCCTAAACTGTAGGAATGATTAAGATTAAGATTGCTGAGCTTATTTAGGTTTTTTTTTTAAAAATTACCTATTAATTTTAATTTGATGAAATGAATATTTTGATTTAAGTGTTCTTTTATTTTTTATTAGAAAAATATTGAATACCAGGCAAAGCTTCAACTAAATACAATTGTGAGCCATGTAAATATTTTTCTTTTTTATTTCTTAAAAAATGTTTTGACAAATCTGGCGTTGAGGTCAAGGATCATTTTGATATATTCTGCAACTGGTGCAAAGGGAAGGATTTCAATTTTTTCGAATATCAAGTTATCAACCACCAAAATAGTACCAATGAAATTTCAGGATTAATTGAGTCCAAAAAGCCAATCCCAATAACTACTTTGGGGCTTAATTCTTCTTCCCCAAGAAATTAATATGGTTCAAGCCGTAATTTGTTGTCAATGAATAAATTCTCTTTAAGTGAAAGCAATGAAGATATGAGTTATAAAAATAGCATCCGAACTAGACGAGTATAGCCAGCAATGTCACATGGTTATCAGATTAATTGATGAAGGCAGAAGGCAGAAGGCAGAAGGCAGAACATATAGTACACATTTATTATAAAGCCACAACTTAGTAACAAAATACCAAACCCATGTGCTACCAGAATTTGACAGAGGAACAAGAAACTACCACCAAAACTCAACTTTAAAGAATTGGAAAGTGCTATTGCTCCCTTATTTCAGTACCCATAATGGGTATAAGGTTCAAGACAAGGTTGGGTTAATGAGTTCTGTAATTTGTCAATGTGATCAAAACATGCCAAAAAGAAGCATCCAAGTAATAATATTCCTCAACACCCACCTTGAGGGAAAACTTGTTTTTTTGTTCTTGTATTCAGAAGAAGAAAGTTTCCTGACTAAGATATATAAAACTAACATCCATAAAAAGTTCATCATAAGCAGATTCAATTACTCTTCCGCTAGCAAGTATACAGAATAAATGGTTTGCGGAAGCTCTAACGGAATTGACTAAAACACAAAGGCAATCAACAACTAAAATCCTTGATATTTCATATTAGAGATGAGATCTATGAGACTATGACATTGACAAAGTTCCTTCTTGTGGCACCTAAAACCAAAAAACTTATGCTTCAACTGTGCTAGATGTTAGCAACAGGCACTATGAAGTGCACACCCAAATCGAAATCCCGGTACTGCTAAAAGTCGGTTGTTTGGTTGCATTGCGCATGTTGAAGGACAAGATTAGGCAAGGAAAGAGGAAAGACTATGTTATTTCAGAAACCAGAAATCAAGTAAGACAAGACTATCTACATTATTGAAAGCAAAGACAATATATTATTTCAGACCAAGCCATGCTTAAGCATCAATACTCCATTCACTGATGCACCTTTATTGGCAGCCAAGGCATGAGTTAATTCACTCTCGATCTTAGTAAATGGAAAACACTATAATCACACAGATCTGAGTCTGGGATAATTCCAGCATCAACTTAAAGGAAACCAACAAATTGAAGGAGATAGTGTTTTGTAGAAGCAACCTATCCATGTATCATAATTTTCTTATGTTAGCATTCCTTACAGTGGATAATGACACACTAGTGTAAAGCAAATAAATATAAATCCACATGGGTAGATTGATAGTGGTTATTAGTAATAACTATATATAATAAAATCTCTATCACTATCAGCAACATTACACAATATATTGAGGGGGAAGCTATGTAATATTGGATACAGAATTGAATCTGGATCTCAATTATCTTAACAAAAGACAATAACATAAGAAAAAGTAAACTAACCGGTTCTTTACCAGAAGATTACAACAAAACAAAACCTGAATACAAGCAACATTGATTTACAACACATGCGTGAATGGCGAAATTAGCTCCCTCCTCCAGATCTACTCCTTAGCATCATTGATGGCCTTATCTACAACAACATTGACTTTCTTATACTCGAAATCCATTGGCTGCATAACATACTCCTCCGGCATCACCGGACGTCTATTGCCAAAGATGGTCCACACATAAAGCACAACGAATGCTGTCAAAGCTCCGCATCCGGCACCGAATATCATGGCAGCTAGAATCCTCAAAAGGCAATCACTCTTTGGCTTCACCACCGGAGCCTCGGTATCCTTGGAAGAAAGGACCTTTGGATCGACCGGCTCAGAGTGCATCCAATGGGGGAAAATCCTCAAAACAAAGCTCCATGAATAGAGAAAGCATGCTTGAGAGCTATTGATATTATCATCCTTTTTCACTGGACTAAATCCCACAAACATTTCTTTGGACTCCCAAACACTTGGAAAATCAATTGAATGCCATATGATTGGATCAGATGGCCTTGAATGACCAAATTGATTCAATCTAACTTCTAATCTCCTAGAACTTGCAACATAATCAATCCAAGCATGCATTTTTCCACCACTTCTTACAACATAAGAAACATTGCTTTTTTTAGCAGGAACTGAATCACCAACATTAATGGCCACATTAAAACTAGCAGAACCCCCATTTGCAATACTACTACTACTACTACCACTTGAGGCACTAAACTCAACACCAACAACATCAACTGCACTTTTCCCCTTCAACCCAAGAGAGAACTCAGATGAACTATTACCAAAAAACTCACCTTCAGAACCACTTGGAACCATAACAAAAGCCAAGCCATCCCCACCCTCATGGAAGGAAATTGAAAACGCAAAGTAGGTTGAAAATGAGACCAAACCCTTTGATGAAGCATCAACAAGCTTGATGGGGTTTTTCCTCATCACTTTACCAGACCCAGAAAGCATAACCTGAGACTCACCATTGACAACCCTTGCATTACCATAAAGTGCTACACTTTGCTTGAAAATTGGATCTTTTTCAAAGTCTGTGAACGAAAAAGATGGAACTGGGTTCAAAGCTTGGATTTTGAGGAACAAACTGAGGAATGCGAAGGCAATCAAGTAGTGGGAAGTGGAAAATGAGGCCATAATTGAAATGGGTTTCACCTGAATCTTGAAGTGTTTGGCTCTCTAGTATTGCTGAGTTAAACCCATTTGCATCAAAAAAGTGATTTTTTTTTTAGGGTTTGAGGAGGGAAGAAGAGAAAAGAAGAAAGTAAAGAATATTATTGGGAGAGAATCAAGGTGTTGGGTTGGGAGGTTGTGAAAATTAAATAAAAGTTTTTTAACTGCTTTTTTCTGCAACTTCGTGCTTCACCACACTTTCCCTCTCTTGTTGCTAAAAACACAGAAATATAATAAAGATTTTTTTATTATTATTTTCAATTTTTCATATATCTTTTGTTTTCTTCTTTGCAATTTGTGGCGCTTTCCACCCTTTCCTTGTCGATGTTTACTCTTTTTGGGAAATTCTTGTCCACTCTAAATTATTCACCAGCAGTTATTTTTACATATAATGTTAAGAAATTATATATAGTATAGAATCAAGAAGACAATAATAAATAACTAACAGAATGCTACCTGAATAATTAGGCAATTACACAAAAATGAGTTATATCTATTATTATTCTAATTTATATAATGAGAATATAAAATGAAGAATTTGGTGTATAATTTATAAAAAGTATTATTGGATCATACTTGAGTACAAAACATCTTATTTAGAGTTTCACATATGAAAAATATAGATAATCAATAATTTTCTGATCAATAAATCAGCTAATAAAAAATAGAACATCTAAATCACTGTTTATACCATAATGAAAGCCATAAAACATCTGAAATCTAAAGCAACCTCAGCCAACTTTATATTTTTTTAGAAATAGAACATCTGAAATCTAAAAAAATAGAATATATAATTTAAGTTATTGGCTCAATTTTTATTGTTTACCCAGCATGGTTGTTGACATATTTGTTATTTTGATTCGTCTTAAATTTATTAGGGCAAAATATGGTATTTCCCTAACACTTACGAAAAGTTTAAAAAATACCTCTATTGTTTGATTTAATTCAATTTTATACTCAACGTTTGAAATTAGTTTTAATTTTATCATTTTTGTTAACTTTTATTGGTCAACTCTTAATTAATTTACCCACCCCACTCTCCTCTCTCTCTCAACACTCTTCTCTTGATTGCCTCATCTTCTCCCCCAAACCAAAATCCCCAAAATTTGGGGTTTATGATTTAGGGTTATTGATTTTTGGGATTTTGGTTTGGGAGAGAAGATGAGGCAGTTTGGGAGAGAGAGGAGAGTGGGGATGGGTGTAGCCGTGTAAGAGTAAAATTGGAAAAAATTATAACTAACTAATAGTTGACCAACAAAAAATTAATAAAAAGAGTAAAATTAAAACTAATTTTAAATATTGAGTACAAAACTAAATCAAATAAAATAATCGAGAGATTTTTTAAACTTTTCGCAAACGTTAGCGATATAAATCATACTTTATCCAATTTATTTACACGTATTAATTTATAAAAAGGATGGATTAGTGGACCAGTGTATTATAACTCCCATATAACAAATTTAAGATATATATCCAATGCTTTTAGTGAAAGTCAGTTATATACGTTTAAAAATATTTGAACATTATCCTTCGTTACATCTATTATATCAATTATCAATCAATTATATAATATTAAAATCGAGTTTATGCATTTTATGATGGGACGTTGACATGTCACAATTTTGATAGTATTTTCTGATTTATTTTTCTTAAATAATTAAATCAGATCAATTAAAAAATTAACATAAATACTGTAAAATTAATTGATCAAATCCATTAATAAATTAATATCACTCATTAATATCAAATCTTACAACTTTTTATTTTAATGATATTATATTATATTTCAATTAAACTATAAATACCATTTTCATAAACGTCATTAATATTATTATTAATGTCAATTTAAAATGACTTTTTTAACTATTTATATATTTTTTGTATGGAAATATGCTAATAAAAATATGTCGTGTAGTGATTTAATTTAAAGCACATAATTAATATGTTATCAAACAGGTTTTTTTTTCGAAAAAATTAAACTCTAATATTATATTCTAAGATTAAAAATAGCCTTAAAATATGATTAAATTTTAGACTCTATTATGTTAATTTTTTTAAGATTAAGAAAAGAATAAATGGGTTAGAAAATTTAGCCCGCGAAATGTCCTATTTAACTGGACTTTTTTTTTAGATTAATTGAATTCATCCGTTTAACAAACAATTTTAACGGATCTAATCTTTTGTGAAAAGTAAGTCCCTTAATGACTATTTGGGTTGGCCCAACAAGTTTGACTCATTTTGACAGCTTTATATATAATTCATTATACATCTTGAGATAATCAATACATTTGGTTTTTTTTTTGTCAACTTATCGTGTGAGAACTTGCTAAATTTTCATAAATGTGAATTTATTAAGAATTATGTTATTTTATTATATTGAAAATTATTTTTATTTTATTTTCATTTAACATGTGTATGTTTAATATGTATGTTAGATTATATTAAATTATTTTGAATTGTATAACAATATTATTTTAAATTTTATTGAATTATATTGGACCATGTTATATTTTGTATCTTTTAAAACTTAAGTGGATATTATTCGGTACCAGTCTTAACTAATTTTCCACCCTTTTTGAGTGTGATTTCTTTATTATGTATGACTATGTCTAAAGATATATCGATCGAAGTGGATTCTTCTTTTTATCAATCAACACCCATTTCTTTATTTTTTTTGTTCATGAGATTTTTTTATGTCATTCTCATTCATAAGAATTTTATTAATATTGATTTATTTATTTATTTATATTTTTTTAATCATAAATTATACTTATCTTTAAGATATTAGTATAATCAAGTCAAAAAAAAAGATATTAGTATAATAAATTTAAATTAAACTAAATGTATATGAAAGATATAGAATACATTTTTTCAAATTCAAAAAAGAAATAGGAATTAAAATATAAGTAAAAAATTTTTGTGTAGTTATTATATAATAAAATTTTAAATTTATAGCTTGAGACGATCGATGACCTATCCAGTTTATCCAGTTTTTAGAACCTTGACTGTGAGTATGTTTTGCACTTTTGCCAGCTATGCTTAACGTAGTGCTCATATAAATTACTTAAATTTTGAAATCAAGGTTGAGAAATATGCTCAATTTAAAACATTTAATATTTAGGCACATGTAAACCCACCAAAATCCATTGGAAATTTTGAGTAGACCCTATTTCGCAATTAAGATAGAGAAATATGTGTAATTTTGCCATTATTTCGTCTTGGTCATATATAATAACTCCAACTTGTTCATATTACTGTAGCTGTTTTCTTTTTTTTTTAAAAGAACTTTTACAAAATATCATCTATAATGCATAAATGAATATCAGTAAAAGCTTTTTTTTTTAATTAATATTCTCCCACTCTGCATCATTTTTTGTAGTCAAGCGTTGCCCTAACTCGTTATTGTGTAAACATGCCATGCAACTCTAGTTATTTCTTGATTCTTCTGTAATTATCTTTTTCTTACAATGTGTTATTATCAACTTATTGCATGAATTGTAAATTGATAATCATCAAGTTATTAAATTGATAACTATAAGTTAAAATCTTTGACCATTAACGTTATCTTTAACAATACAACCTCTCAAGATTTCAATACTTCAAATCAAATTAATTTTGAATTTCTTTATTATTGAAGCTTCATGTTTCTTTTCATCTAAATGAAGTTGCTTAATTATTAAAAAGTTGATTTTAATTTCTCACAAGGTCAATTTTGCTTTTTGTACGCATGCCTTTTAAATAATTCTCTAAATATTATATAAAAATTATATTGGATGATAACACGACCAATTTAAAAGAAAAAAGTACATTTTGTCTAATTGAGTTAAATTTTTAAAACTATGACTTCATTTACTTTTATTTTATAATAATTTTATCGGCTAAAATTTTTTTAAATATGGACCTCATCATTGTGATGAAACTTATTACATTAATATGATGGCCACCACTCAGATAAAAACAATCAAAACATATTTTTTTAAGATTTTGTTTTGTCACAATTAAAAAATGTTCTCTAAAAATCCTAATACATAAAAAGTAAGAATTAAACAAACAATCAAGATTTAAAAAAATGACTAAAAATAAGAAACAAAAATTAAAAATAAAAAACATAAAAGTATAAAATTGAAAAAACAAGCATTGAAAAATTAAGAAAATAAAAATAAGATAAAAATTACTGAATTAAAATTAAATCATCTAAAATTAAAAATTAATATATTAAAATTTAGTTTCTAAAAAATAAAAAAATATTCAATTCATAAATAAATTCATAAAATATTTGAGAAATATTCCATTTATAAATTTATAAATAAATATTCAAAATAATAGTATTAAAGCTAAAATAATATTTTAACTAAAATGACTACATTTTAAAATAAAAAATACGCTTTTAAAATATGTCACATGTCAAAAATTTAAAATATTATAATTTTAATCAACGGATCAAATAAAACGTCTTTACATTAAAACGTTTTTAACATCTTTATCGGAGTGTTCCTGCAATATAATGCTAATTTGTGAGTTTCTCAAATGTGATGGCTGAAATTAGAAAAAATGAAAACCCATGGAGTGCATTACAATAACACAAATCAGGAGGGACGAAATGTAAATTTTTTTTTTGTTTAATCAATTTTCCGTGAGGAAATGTGTGAAGATGAAATTGTTTTATTACTATTATTTAAAATGACAATACGTCAAGGTTGTATTGTGTTCACACATTCACCAATCTATCCCATTCTTTTTGTTAATTTCCACTCCTATAATCATATATGTAAATTTTAAAAAAAAAAGTGCATTTTATTATGAAACGAATCTTCTAGGAGAAGAAACAAATAATTTTCCTACTTAAGAAAAACAAACATGGGGTGTACAGTGTATATCAAGGACAATAACGCTTTTATTACAGTTCTTGTACAATGAATTTGCTTGTTTTATTCTGTTTGTAGTATGTAGTACTTGGTTAATGTATTTAATTAAGAATTTGGTTTGATGGTTTTTCATTTTCGGAGTCCATAAACACATGGGAATGGTGCTTTCGGTGAAGTGATGATGTTTTTTTATACTTGCGGTTTTAAATAGGTTCACATGATATGAGTGGATAAGTATGTCATGTACGTATCTTTTCACCATTAAAAATGAGTACTGAATCGAATGAAACTTCTCTTTCGTATTTAAGGTATGTATAGGAAAATATTATATGAGAAAAAAAAATATATGTTAATAGGTTATTATTGTACATTTAAGACAAATTTATTAAAATATGAACTTCATACGTTTAATTGATAGAGAATTATACAATTAAAATCCGAGAAAAAAAAAACTAGAATTAGAATTAGAATAAAATGGAGAAGTCATACGATTTTTATTTATTTAATTGATAGAGAATTATACAATTAAAATCTGAGAAAAAGAAAAAAAAATTAGAATTAGAATTAGAATAAAATGGTGAAGTCATACGATTTTTATTTATTTTTAAAGTAAATGTATACCCATATCTTTGTGAGTTATAATAGATAATCATAATTTAAATTTCTTTTAAACAATTTAATATTTATAATTTCATATGTATATTTTTTTGGTGACTCTCTAATTTCATATATACAATATTTGTAATGGTATATTTATAACATTTAATATTATATATTTATTTTAATAATAATTATTAAATAAAAACAAAAGTCAAAATAAACAAGTTATAACTCCCAATGCCTATCTAATTATAATTATTAAACTTTTCTGTATTTTATTCTATTTCCCCAAAAATTTCTTTATCAACTGAATTCTCTTTTTGTTTTTTAACTGCGGTAATGTATGTATAAAATATCAAAAGTTGTGCCAGGGTGACAAGTGCCAAATGCCATAGAATGGCATAGAAAGGAGAGTAAGGGTTGCTAGTTGCTACATTATTATTATGCATAGGTAGGGGGACCATGGAAACATACATTATATTTTCTTCATCTCTTAACGTGCATAGGAAGCAGGTGAAAACAACGCATAACACCCTTATCAGTTCAGTAGACGAGGCACAGCTAGAAGAGTACCTTTCTCGGTTTGCATCCAATGCCCAACAATGGTGCCCACTTTGGCATTGACATAATATACAACAAGATTAATAATAAAAGAAATTATTCATTCATTCAAATACATAGGAAGAAAATCTGTTAATGTACGCGTGCTTTGTCATGTATGTTAGCATGCAGAACCCAACAAATGCAAACTATATATATAGAACGATCAATCCCTTGCTTATTATTATGCTAAGTACATATACAATAATCAACAATACTTCACCTACATATATTTTTAATAAACACGTAACAACTATATATTTTGTCTACGCACCTCCAAAATTCTTATCTTCTAATATTATGCGCCTCCAAAATAAAATAAGAGTTTAACTTACTTCGATTTTCTTAAAATAAAAAAAGAAAAAGAAACGTCGTGAGTGCGTGCGTGACTGAAGGTGAGTGTTTTTCCTGCATGAAAACACGCGCCTGTAAGAGTGGATAAGATTTGTTTGTTTTACATGTTTATGTGTACATCTAGCAGAACTGATTAATAATATATTGTATTGTTGAACTAAATTGAATAATAAGAACAACAACAACAAAGTCTTGTCCCATTAGGTGGGATCGGCTATACCTGGACCAAACGACGCCATTAAGCTCTATCATCTTGGGAAAGACTGTTTACATGTAAATTTCGTTTGACCAACTTCGCCTCTATTACACATGCCGTACATAGCCAATCTCAAACCCAAATAAAGGAGGAGAGTTATGTTAAACCTTCGATAACCAACGTAAAAACTAAGTCAAATCGTGAAATTGAATTGAATAATGCACTATGAAATTAAAACATATATAGATTACACGAATTGTATTGACTACGGAGCGTACACAGAAATGTAAATGTAAATGCCCATCATTTTCATTATTTTAATTAATTAATTAAAATAGTCTTCACGAGGCCACTGATCTTGAGAATCGTTGAATAGTATTTGAATTTGTAGTTTTTATTATGAATAAGATTCAATGACCAATTATGGTCATCAGTTGGGTACAAATCCACTAAATAGTAGATATGTACCGCATTCTAGAATGTAAAGAATGATTTTTATCCAAAATAAATTAAGTTAGAAATCCTTAATCATAAGAAAGATTGGAATTATAAATTCCTAAGGTTGGAATCATTGCCAGAGGAAGGATTGCCTTCATCTCTTTCGGTATAAAAGAGATATTATGCATGCAAAGAGTGACATCCTTATAACACCTTTCACTTTTGAAATTTGCATGGTGATCCACTAAAATACACTGCATGTCAAGTAAGTTGTTGTATGGTTTAAGTGGAGAACACAACACCTCTCATTTCTCCAATTTTACTTGTGGCAGACCATAATATTGTCAAAAATTCATTTTTTTTTATTTTTTTATTTTATTTAAAAAAAGGGAAAGACAGTGAAAAAAAAAAAAAGAATGGTACGAAACAAAGCTGAGTTAATTATTCTAATGATTACTCACTAGTTCACTTAATTAAGTATTGGAGTTCGAATCATACTTTATACATGCAACAATTCAATAGTCAATGACAAACTTTTAAATGAAGCATAGATCCAGGAATAATTAGTTCCAATGACTATTTCCAATGCATGACATACCAAAAATGCCCCTACTAACACAAAAAACAGTTGAGCATTACAACACATGACAGGTTGTGCAGCTTCACCAGCACCACCACAAAAACCCAAGCTTTCTGTTGAGCCAAGTTTGAATCCCTTCCCCCATTTCCCCATTTTACACATAACACATTCCATTCACAACAACCCTAAACAGGGGGAAGCCACAGCAACACAACAATCATTCCCCTCCTTCTTTCGTTCTTTTCTTTTTCTTCCAAGATTGCAGGATATTATTTTCTATTCTTTCATTGTATATTTTGTTCCATCAATTGCAAGTACTCCCGGACGAAGATGAGGGTATGGAAGAGGGCGGCCGGAGCTCTGAAGGATAGGTACAGAATCTGGCTGGCGAAATTCTCTCTGCACGGCCACCCGGATCTTGAAAGAGTGGTGATAAAGGCGACAAGCCATAACGAGCAATGCATGGATTACAAGAGCATACAGAGGGTGTTCCAATGGCTTCGAAGCTCGCCATTGTACCTTAAGCCTCTTCTCTATACTCTCTCAACGAGGATGGACAACACAACTAGCTGGGTTGTTGCAATCAAGGGACTAATGCTCATCCATGGCGTCTTCTGCTTCGATCTTCCAACTGTTCAAATGTTAAGGAGGCTTCCATTTGATATGTTACACTTTAGCAACGGTCATTTAGACCCTGACAAAGCGTGGGGATACAACGCCTTCATTCGCGCCTATTACAGTTACTTGGATCTCAAGTCATCCTATGTTTGCGCTCAGGCGAGACGGCGGAACAGGATGGGAAAGAAGATGGAGGAGACTGTAATTGAGGAGCTTCAGAATTTGGAGAAGATTCAAGGTTTGATCGACGCCATCCTTCATTTGAAGCCTCAGAATCCTTCCATGCATGTTGTGCTTGTTCTTGAGGCCATGGATTGTGTGATTGATGAGATTCTTGAAGTTTATGAGAGCTATTGCAAGGGAATGGAGAGAGTGATTATGAAGATATTTGATATGGGAGGGAAGGTTGAAGCTGGAATGGCGGTTAGGATCATCGAGAGAGGCGAAATTCAAGGAGAGAAACTGGGTTTGTATTTCGAATTCTGTAAGGAGATTGGTGTTCTTAACGGTTCTGATTGTCCCATGATCTTGAAGGTGTCTGAGAAAGATGTTAAAGAACTTAAGGGAATAATAATTGATGGAGTGAATGAGAAGAAGATGATGATCAAGAAGAATAAGAACATGGATGATGAAGATGAAAATGATGTTGTTGAGAAGATGATGAAGAATGAAAATATGGCAATTGTGGTTAGAGATTGCATTGACAACAATGATTTGTTGATGAAGAGGACAATGATTACTGATCAGTGGGAGGTTTTTGATGATGGTGATGATAACATGGCATTGAACAATGCTATTGTTGCTGTTGCTGCTGCTGCTAATAATCATAATCCATTTTTGGAACTTGAATCTTGTAATAGCATTGTGCCTTATAATCATCATCATCATGTTCTTCCAGATCTCATAACTTTCTAATTAATTAATAAAATTTATTGATTGATTGCTGTTTCTGTAATTAAATGCATCTATTCATGTTTATTTATTTATTTTGATAATTATGGTGGTTCTTCTATTTTTCTTCTGAGTTCTGGTGATAAAGAAATTAATACCTATATGTGCACCAAAAGAGAGATTAAAAATAGGTTAAGTTAAAATGTAGGTATATATAGAAGGTAAGAATTCCTGCATAGCAGAAAGGGGAAAAGAAAATCTTTTAAGAGGATCTCTAATGATTTGATGATAATTTATGTTTCTAATTTGGTAACATATATGACACGTCTTAATTGTAATTTATTAGAGGGAAAAGTTTAATGTAAATATGGAATGAAACTAAATTGGTAGGAAAATATTTTTATTGAGAAAAGAGATATTGATATAAACCCTAAACATCCAGAATATATAAGGAGAGAAAAAAAGAAAGAAACCAAAGCATACAAATATTATTCCAAATCAAGGTTTCTATAGCAGAATTTGAATATCACCAAGCATGTTATTGTTTATGTATTAAGAAAAAGAAGTGATGACAAGTAACGCTACCAACTTCGGAAGGTGTATGAGGGGTTTTGCATCGGTTGTGACTCTAACCGCCACTAGTATTATGCTCAGTGCACATGAAACAGCCACTCACATGGATTCTTCTATTCATGTCACCTTTGGCGACATGCCATCCTATTGGTATCTTCAACTAATTCTCTCTTCAATTTTTCTAGTATTGATTAGAGAGTTTAATTTTAATGCACTGAAAGTCTATCTGTTGTTACAGGTGCTTTGTATTTGCAAATTATCTAATATGTGGTTATGGCGCTTTGCTAGTCTGTCTTCCATCTAAGAGTCATCTATGGCAGTTAGTAGTTGCTTTAGATTCGGTAATACCCTACACACTATCATTCATTTCACTCCATTCTCATTACAACTTGATGAAAATATATTCATGTCATGGTTTGGTTGATGTAGGTGTTGGTTGTGATACTGTCTTCAAGTTGCTCAGCAGCATTGGCAGTTGGTCTGGTTGAAAGGCATGGCAGTGCTCATGCAAATTGGCAGCCGATATATCACCAATTTCCTTCTTATTGTCTCCGAATCCTCTCTGCTTGTGGCATTAGCTTTGTTGGTGTAATAATCTACCTCATCCTCCTTCTGCTAGCTCTTCAAGCTGAATTCAATTCCATTCTTATTGATATCTAATTTTAGATTCTAAATTACTGCCATTGTAGAATAGAGAGACCTTGTTCTGTTTTTGGGACATAAAATTTTAGACAGCATATTCTTGTACGTGTTGCTACTTGCTATTTCCAGAAAGATAGAAACTTAAAAAATATTCACAGCTTGCAACTAATGGCCTTTTACTTGCATTATGTATGTCACAATATAAGTACAAATTTGGAAGCATACATAAATTTTTTTAGGGGAAAAAAAAAAAGAAAAGAAAGAGTACTACATTGTACAAAGTTGAGCTTCTCTACCCCAAAACTATACACATGACAATATAGCTACCTATCAAAGAAACAAGCATTAATCGATGTATGTGTATCAAACAATTCCAATTTCATATTCAGATTTGGCCATTGTTATGAAAAATTCAAAGAGCACACTATGCTACATAGAAGCACTCTTTCAACCATCTTGCCTGAAGTTGCAACCCGGCTTCAGTTAAAGCATTCCAAGCAGACTGAAACAGCCTCTGATCCAATATCGT
>JASCZI010271876.1:161218-177586 GCA_036250425.1 Stylosanthes scabra
GAAAGAGCAGTCAGAAAGGAGATGGGAAATCAGAAGCATTATTAAGAGGTTATAACAGATTGGTACGCAACTAGTTAATATTTAAAAAAAATTAATCAATTAATCTAAAAGTAGAGTTCAAAGAGTGCTTGACTAAGTCTCATTATCTGCTTTGCATTTTCCAATAGAAGAAGAAATTTTATTTCTGAAAAAGAGAAGATGCAGAAAGAGTAGTGATAGGAGATCACTTGTGAATATACATAGCCAACTGCAAAGTATGTACACACTAGCTAATATTGTTTGCACTACTTGCATTCAATCAGTCCAGAAAGGCAGCATAGTTTGAATAATTAAGAATTAAGAACAAATATGTCACATAAGCAGTTGCCTTTCTACTCCATTTTTCTTTCAATCACAAAATTCGTAACTCAATGAGCAGTATATTGTATCCCAGCAGCAATAACACCAAATAAAATGAAAATGGAAGTCAGAAACTGAGGAAGACAACAAATTACCTTCCACCAAAGAGAAGAAAGCCAAGAGCTGCAAACAAAGAGACCCCTATAGCAAAATATATATTAAATACATTAGCAAAAACTTCATAAAGCACCTATCAAGCAATTAAAATAACAAATCAAATCTCCATCAGAGACAAACCTGCAAAGAATATCTTAGACAGAATGACCATGGCATGGACAGGTTTCCACCATAATATCAACCACAAAATAATCTGGCCAACAAAACAAGATAGGTTATTCAACAACTGTAAGTAAATATAACAAAAGCATTAATGGCACAACATATAAACATACTGAATGTTAAGGTCAACAGTTGAATATCACGTGGAGGATAAAAAATATTAGAAGAAAAAATTTGTTATTTTTTTGTTAATGGCATTCAATCCATAAATTGGGCAAATTCATTAACAATAATATGTTAGAACTAGTAACATAACCAGTGCATGCACCATCAAACAAATCCATTGACACAACCCTCAAGGACTATATTAGTTCTGCAATTTACATGATTAGTTAGTTAAGCTTAACACAACTCGGCCTATGTTTACATAGCCAGTCCCAAGCTCCAAAAAAACGAGGAGGGTTGTTAGGTCTACGATAACCAATGTAAAATTGTGTCGCATCCCAATACATGGCAACGACATCTTTGGATTCATGTAAGGTTGTGTTAGGCCTGCAACAACTAGCATTAAACTTCGCTGTATCCCAATATGGACACGCTTATGATCCATGAAGCTTATCCCACCTAGTTGGAAAGAAGCTTTGTTAAGCAAGTAAGTTAGCTTCAACATGAGACACAAACGGACCTATCACTTTACACCTTTTGATGAAGAAACATATAAATATGTAACATTTGACATATTTTCCAATAACCATATCACCATGTCCAGAATTCCAGATTTCTAGATTAAAGATACAAACATAAATTTTCCAACATGCTGCTAAATACCTAACACTCCATCAAATCCTAAACGGTCTAGATGCTTGATTGTTGTGAAACTATATCAACTTCCAGTTTATAGCAATTAAGAATACGAAAATTAAATAAAAATCATCTATGTTATATATGTACGTATTAACCCTCCACTGGCAGCTGATCACACCACAATTAGAAACTCATGGATAGAGTGCAATTGTTACCTGAATAGCATAAACTACAGCATTAATTGTAATGAAACTTGGTTTGAGCTCATCAGTAGACACAGCGCGCGCCTGCAAGAGCAGCATTTTACACAAAGGCAGTCATAAGCTGATGTAAACACAGACCAAACCAAATGGACCATAAAACAAATTAAAACTTGCCTGATAATAAATCTCAGCCCAGAACAGAACCAAAAGCGCATACGTTGTAAAGAAAGCGAGACTCGGCAGGTCAAGTAAGATATGTCTAGCAATCTATGCACATAAACATTTATAACTGTATTTAAATGCCATGATTACATAAAAATAAAATAAACAAAAAAAATAGAAATTAATTTTGATGCACTAATACACAATAGTCCAATCACATCTGAATCTACACGGCATCAAAATTAAATTCTAAACAATATGGTAGAAAAATATCAACAATAAAATTGCATATCCCCTATACCTCTGGCTGTAAACTCTCCACATTCCGATAGAATATGAAAACTAAACAACGAACTGCAAAACCAGAAACAGTGCATCCAAATCATATCACTTAATCAAAATTGCTACATGAACAGAATCAATAAGAAAGGGTTCAATAATAATGATAATAGTATTGGAATGATACAAACCCCCATTCACCAAAAAATTGAGTAAGTGAAAGACCTTCTGAGTGGTCCAACCATATTCTGGAACTCTACATTGTATCCGAATCAGTTGCACCTAAAATCATAAACAAGATCAAAATTAAAACAAGCAAATGAAGAAAGATGAAAAAACCTAATTAGGATGATGATGATGATGCATGTATGTATGTATTGTACCAGAGCTAGGGTTGCTACGAGACCGTATAAGGAGGCAAGAGCGTAGAAGATACGGTCCTGCCAGGGGGGATAATCGTTGACGTGTTGCCACCAGGTGTAGGCGGGGGTGAGGTCAAGCGCCGGCACAGAAGAGGGCTCCGATGCCGTTAAGAGCATGGCGATTCGAGCCATGGAATCGGAATCGGAATCGAAGTGAATGTGATTAAGAAGTAAGTAAGATAAGAGGGGTTGGTGTGAATCTGTGTGAGGTGAGGGGTAACAGAACAGCACACACAGTTATTTGCTGTGAACACAGTTACTTTTTTCACAATCTTTGGGAATTACATCAGATTAGAGTCGATGAGAAATGATTAGTGTCTTACAGATTAAAATTTTAAAATATTATATTAATCTTAATTTTTTTTAACTAAAGATATATCAGGAAGAAGTTCGACTCCAGATCTGTGTCGAATAAGAAAATAAATATTTTTGAGCTAAACCTCATTAGCAAATTAATCATAGTTAGTCATTAGCTATAAAGTACGGACACTTTGTTGAATTATTACGTCTCATAACATGTCTGTCTTCCGTATCCTTATAAAACAAAAAAATATAACTAGACACACAAAAATATCATTACGTATCTGCTATTCAACTTTATTCTTAAATTTATATAGTTAAAATGAGTTTAAAAATAATATAGATTATTATTTATTAAAATTAAAAATTACTTTAAATACTTTATATAATTACAAAAGACATTAAAATATTTAAAAATATTAACTTATATTTTAATATAAACAAAATGTCAAAACATTAGTTAATTTTTTTTAAAAATGTATCATATTTTATATATGTGAGGACTGAGGTATTCCCGTATTATATTAAAAATTGAAATTGATGTGTCCGGGTGTCATATCGTGTCACGTGTCCATGTCAGTGTTAATAAGTCATTAGAGATTGTATGTATAATCTTCCGTATGTATATAATAAGGTTTAATTACTCTACTAGTCTTTATAGTTTCATTAAATTTTTAATTAGATCCCTATATTTTTTTCCTTTTAATTGAGTCTCTATATCATTTTTAAATTTGTAATTAGGTCTCTGTTAACAATAAATGTTAAAAGAATATATTTATAAAATGTGAATTTTCTATTATTGTTGTACATTTCACTTTACATAAGACTTATAATTACCTAAATATATTTTTTATTTACATTTTTCATCAATATTCTTTAAAAATATTTTCAAATTACGTAAATTAAAGTAACATATCCTTAGGAAGCTTAAAGTATGTTAAATTCATGTTCAAATCAAAACCTATCTGGCAGCGAAAGCATCAAAATAATTTTCCCACAACATGTGCAGTTAAATAGGCAACACCAAAAATACTCCAAGCAGCAGATAATATACAAAAATTAAAAACAAGAGAAACATTTATTTTATCATTTTAAAATAGAGGAAAATATCATATTTAGCGAGCTAGCTATTAGTTTTTGTGATATCTTCAATTTAGAGATGAAATTTTTCATTAATTTTAACATTTTCTTTATCACAGAGACCTAATTACAAAATTTAAAATAATATAAAGATCTAATTGAAAGGAAAAAAAATATAAGAACCTAATTGAAGATACAAATATAGAATTAGAGATACAAATATTTTTTTAACCTATATAATAATTAAAAAAATTATAGAATTAGAGATACAAATATTTTTTTAACTAAATTGGTGTCAACAATACAAAAATGAAGAGACATATAAAAACAAATTGATTGAACTTGTTTAAGAAAAAACATATATATATATATACCCTTAATATTTTCTAAAATTAAACAACTTTGGTAAAATAATGAAGAGATTATGTTTAACTTTTAAATTTTATTATCTAGATAAGAGTTCTAAAGATTTTTTTTTGATAAGTCAAGTACTCACCAAAGAATCCGAAAAAACGGGGGGTGAGTAGATCACGCATGATCAGTCCAAATACAAATAAATGTACCTAAAACCATTACAAAATGAAAAACAGCGAAACACCAAAACCAGTTTAGTATATGTAAGATCAGCTTCATACTTCCTTCAATGACTTTGTTTCTCATTGGTTCTCTCCCACAATTCTCGCAACCACGGTTGATGAAGTGTGATCATTCTTCTTATTGCATCATCGTTTGATATGTCCTTGCTTTTGAATATCTTCTCATTGCGGACATTCCAAACCACCCAAATTACAACAAAAAAACATATACATCAACTTCATAGTGCCTCTTTCCCAATCCTTATAAACACCCAGGACTCAAAACAATCTTTAGCACAACTGGGCAAAATCTAATCAACACCCCACCAACATAAAACACTACACACAATTTAGAAACATAACACCAGTGGAAAAACAGGTAATACACAGTTTCATTATGACTATCACATAAAACACATTTAGACAATTGACCCAGAATAATATCATACCTTCTTGCTAATTTCTCTCGAGTATTCAACTTCTCCAGAATCACGAACCATCCCAGCAGCTCAACTTTTGGTGGAACCAGACTTCTCCATAATTTCTTTATAAAGCTATACATGTTCATTTCACCTGGTTGTTGTTTATTCTTGTAGTATACCTGAAGGAAAGATTTGACCGAATATTGCTCATCCAGTTTATGCACCCAATTCAGTGTATCATCAACATCACATCGAACCCCAACACAAGAAATAGCATTCATGAGCCCTTTCAAATTATCCTCCTCCCAACTCCTTAGTGGCCTTCTCCATTTAAAAGTACATACCTACACCAACCCATTCCACACATCGTAATATTTGATGCTACACAATTTTTCATTAGAGACAGCATAAAGACGTGGAAATCTATCCCTCAAAACACCTATTTTCAACCAAGACTCATGCCAAAACTTAATCTTCCCACCATCACCAACAACTAGTTCAACACCAGTTTGAAATAGCTTCAAGATCTCTTCATTCCTTCTCCCAGCAGCTAAGATATCACCCCAAATATTGCCACCTGTAGCTACACTATGGTCACTATTCAGCAATGAAACCATCACACATATTATTACATGATTTAACTACCTTTTTTTATAAGGGGTATTCCTCCTTCTCAAACCTCCACCACCATTTACATAGCATAGCTAAGTTTTTCAGTTCAAGATCACCAACTCCTAATCCACCTAAGTTTTTCGGTTTACATTTCTAAAAAAATAAAGTCTTTATTCCTTAGAAAATAATTTTTTTTCAAAATTTATAAGTGGGAAGTATTTAGTCTCACTCATACATTAGCTTTTAAAATTGAATTAGATCTTTTAATTTTAATTATAATAATGTGAAATCACGTGAGAAATACTCATATATTATTATTATTTTATTATTTTAACAGAACTCATATATTATTATTATTATTATACCTATGTTTTATGGTTATATTAATTAATGTCACTTCTTATAAAATAACCATATATTATTTAAAAAAATGTTATGTCTATCAAAACAATAATAAATATTAATTAGAATACGAAAATTTCTTTTTATTGGTAAGCAATACATAAAATATATTATTATTTTTTGTGTAAAGTCCATAATCATTTTTGGGGTGTACTCTATAGGCCATAAGGGCTAAGCGCTAAGGCAGTCCATATTCAATTTTGATATAGTATTTTTCTTTTTTTTTAAGGGAAAAAAGTAGAAGGCCTTATAATTTTTTATTGAATTATAGTATATATAATTCTCACTAGCTTTAGTCCAAAAAAAATATATTTCTCACTAGGTACTATCTTACAAAATACAGTGAATTTGAACTAATTAAAAAAAACTAATTAAAACAATCATCTCCAAAAAAAATAATTAAATGAAAACAATAAATAAAAAATAAACTTGCTCTTCAGTTCTTCACTATACAATAATAGAGCATTGACAATATCTGTAGATCTATATATATACATACACTATGATTTAATACATGATTGTAATATAAATTTAATTTGTAACCTCTAATAATTAAGTATGAGAGAACATTGCCTGCTGCAAATATTTGAAAGCTTTCTGGTAATTCAAGAATCCCATAAACCAAAAGTCAAAATTATCCTCAGTAATTATTTCTATGTACTTTTCTGAAGGCTTTTGCACATTTTGACTTTGGTTCACACAGTTTATCTTCTCAATTGGAATCGCAACCTAAAATAAATTAACAAACAAATTAAATTTTATATTATATGTATACATAATTATATATGAGAAAATATTGATAATTTAAAAACAGCTAGTAATTAATTAATTTTATATTTTTTTATAAATTGAATATTCATAATCTAAATAAATAAAACATTCAATTTAAGTCATGTTGGCAAAAATTGATTATATATTTATCAAATATCAAGTACCATTATTAAAGTAACAAATTTTAATGGTTATTATTACCTTATAATGGATTCTACTACTAGTACTGAAATCTTGTTGAGAAGAAGAGATGTTGATGGATCTATCACTACAAAAAGCAACTTTATGGGTTGAAATGAAGAGAAGGCCTGAAATAAGACCAGATGTGGTTGATAGATAGCATTTTGATGCTTTCAGAAGCTTCTCCCTTTCTTTCATACCAAAAAGTTTTATGAAACTTTTCTTCACTCCTCCTCCAACCTCAAGAATTTTGGCACCAAAGCTTAATTTTCCTTTCATGGTGTTTGATATCTTCATCCCTCCAAGTCTCACTGCATCTCACAATATTATATATATTTTAGATTTTTTTTTTGGAGCTTGTTTAGATCTGATAATTATTTTGAAAAAGTAAAAGTTTCATTAAAAGAAAAACTTACAGTAAACATTATTTATTATAAGTATAGAAAATTTTTTTATAATATAATTCCACAAGTCCATTAATAATTAAAATTTACACTTGGTTGAAAGCAAATAAGTAATAATATATACCATGCTTTCTCACTTCATTTGCAAAATTGTCAGCTTTACTCCCAAACTTGTTCATCTTAGTCAGAACTGAATTTAATTTGCCTGAAATCATGAAAGATAATTCTTATGAATAATTGAAGGGGAAAAAATTGTATGATAATAAAGTAGTGAGAATTCAAGATAGAAATCTAAACTTTTAGGTTACATTTTATTTGATTTAGGAAAATATTCTCTATTTTCATTTCTAGTATTTTTTTTAAAAAAATATTAATAAATAAAATCCTATTTTTTATATAATATTTTAACTTTTTTTAAATAAAATTAAACATAGAAAATACTAAAAAATGAAAATAGATATAGAAACACAAAATTAAGATAACTCAATGATCACAATTAAATAAAATTTGATAAAAGACTTACTGCTTTGTTTTCCTTTTGCTGTAGACTTGTTATGGTATTTGCCAGAAAAAGATTCACCTAAGTATCTCTTTGATGGCTTTCCAAATGCTCTTGAGATAATAGGAATTCCAGTAACTAACTCCTGAAGAAGTAAATTACTTTTCTTCATATCTAATTCTTCTCAAATATATATTATTATAATTCAATGCCTTTGATTTAATTTCTTCCTTACTTAGCTTACTTTGGTTGTTGAATGATATATTGGTGTATATATAACTTACTAAAAGTAAATATGAGTGTGAATTGAATCATGCATGATACAATTTCAATTCTTCATGTCTCTAACTTTTTGGTGGATGAGTCAGCTCTAGATCATCATCTATCAAGGATATATCGTTAGAAAGTTGTTCAAGATTTGAAGATGCCATGTTTGGTTGCTTTTACAAAAAAAGATATGTGGGTCAAAGTTATTTCTAATTAAGTAAGAACCTTAAAAGCAAGGAAAAGAAACACGTCTTCACCATTTTCATTCGTTTCAATAATGAATAATAATAAAATTAAATAAATTAAAGAAGCCTTAGTTGCATTGATATATACTAATAAATACAAATATTATATAGAATCTGTGGGATGAGTGGGAACCATAATCTTGGTGCTTGATTGAAACTTGTTTAATTATATATTAGAGAGAAATACTTAAACAATTTTTAAAATATATTTATAACTAGTAGGGTTACGCATAACTGATTACTTTTTTTATGAAATAACTTTTATTTTTCTCATTTGATTTCTTCTACTTTTAAATTGATTGTTATTTATATTCTATCTAAATAAAAGAAATACTACTATATATTTTAAGAACATTTTAAATTTGCATTGTTGTCATATACAATGACAAAAATGATCATTTACACAATATCTAATAATAATTATTCAAAATTTTTAATAAATTAGCAAGAACTTCAAACAAAATTATTAATAATTTATTTTCATGATAGAAGAACCAAGCTATATAACTAATAAGGGAGCAAACAAATTCTTTTATTATTATCATTATATTTCCCTTCAATTGAGGTTTTATAATATTATCCATTACAAAACCCTAGCCATTAACAATTACACTTAATTATTTATGCATGGATTTTTGCATCATCGTCGTCGTCATCATTAGCTTCCAGGACAACAAATCAAACATCCATACGGTACAACACCGATCACAAGAGAGATCACCATATCCCCATGGACTGCCGTCATAGCCTCCACGCCATCCACTGCCCCCACGCCTTGGACCACCATAACCTCCACGACCACCAAAACCTCCTCCACGATAACCACCACGACCATCAAATCCACGACTGCCACCACCACGGTATTGATTGCTTTCATCTACAGCTCGTGCTAGGCCATTATTGTTATCTACAAATTAAATAGTTTATTATATGATAATTAGGCAGTTTCTTAAGATAATATTTTTTAAAGTTTGCGACTATTATTTTATCTATACATGTATTTATCCAAAAATAAGTTAATCACTGTATATATTCTAATTAATAGTTGGTTGGCCAAAGAAAAAAAAATTATAAAAAATATATTTTTACTTATATATCCTTTAAAATAATTTATGTTATCCCAAAAAAATGTGAAAATACATGTGCAATAATATTCTTCTTGTGCCCTTCAAACAACGGATTATATGGAACATTGAGGTCCCAATGTAATGTAATAATAATTCAAGGACCTAAAATTTGATTATTTTCATATAATAAGAGTTTTTCAGCAACTTGAAACTAAACCATTGATACATAAATATGTGAGAAATAATTAACACCATCTTTCAATAATTAAGATAGATGACAACACTGTACTAATTAAAATAAAAAACAATAATTACCATCATTTTGGTCATATTTCTCATGTAATAAGTCTCTTGGTGCTTCCTCAGTAGCCGTCAGAAGGATGGTGACCATGAACATGACTAGAACAAGCAAAGCCTTGCAACCCATTTTTGCAAATTATATTAATGGAACATAAATATTGATGATGATGAAATGAAAGTTGATTACAATTCCCTCTATATATATAGGCAATCAAATAGTTCTTTAATTTGCTTCATGGAGCATTATTATTAGATTATAGTTTAATTTGATTTAATTTATTCTTATATTGAAATGGGAAGTTTCAAAATTAAATGATCACTCAAATAAATCTTGTCTATTTCCTCATTATTATTTCTGTATTACATTATTTTGTGTTATCACAATTCACAAGTAATTGTCAAATTCCGATCCTTATTTTTGCACGAATGCTTATGTAATTGTTAGCTTTGGATATATATGATGACATTATAGATTAAAAATCTAAACGCAATATGCAAGTTCTTATAAAAGTGATTGCAATATGACAAATAATTCAATTAATAATTAATTATCAGTGGGTGATCGAGAATCTGGGCATGAAAGAAAAATGGTACAACAACCCTACATTCTCCTCATTAATAATGTATATGTATACGTAACCGAGTTTCACTGTTGTATTCTATGTGGCCGTTACTTTCGTATAAAGATGGTCAAAACATATTTTTTCGTATAATGATGGAAAATGGCTGATTTTTTACTTTCTTACTTTTAGCAACCCTAACTTTTTATTTGTACTTTTGTCCCTTATCAGAATATTTCATGTGTATATTTAGATTATTAAAAAATTTATGTGTACATTTAGGTTATTAAAAAAATTATTCATGTATTTTTTTGTCCACTATAATAATTCATGTGTATTTTTGTTAATTCTTCCTTTATTTTATCATAATTGAAAAGTTTTTCCTAAAAGCCTAATACATGAAGAGTTAGAATTAAAAAAATTAAGAATTGCTAAAATAAGAAATAAAAAAATAAAAAGTATAAAATTGAAAAATTATGAATTGAAAAGTTAAGAAAGTTAAAAATAAAATAAAAAATAAGATAAAAATTACTAAATTAAAATTAAATCATTTAAAAGTATAAATTGATATATTGAAATTTAAAATATTAAAATTTAGACAAATATTCTATTCATAAATAAATTTGTAAACTATATTTTTAAGGTTATGCTATATGTATATTAAAAATTAGCCACTAAATCAGTTACTAGTATAAAATATATATTAAAATATAAAATACATATTAAAAATAATTATTCAAAACAATAAATGTATTCATACGCAAATATTTAATAGATAAATTTTTGTATGCAAATAGTATTTTTTTATATTTTTAATTTTAAGAATATATTTTAAGTTTGTTATCATAATGCACAAGAATGATCATTTAGACAATATCTAATAATTATTAAGGACTAAATACCTTTATCGGCCCTTGATTTTTTATTTTGAACTTGGTACCCCTAATGATGCTAAAACCTCAAAGCAGCTCTTGAACAATTAAAAAGTTAGACACATCCACCCCTGCAACCTACTTGAAATAGGTTATCGATGTGACATGTCAAGTTAAAGCTTATGTGTCAACCATTTACATGTGACAAGTGTCCATGGCTTGTCAGCTTTAACCTGACATGTCCCACAGGTAACATATTTCAACGATTGCATGAGTTGATGTGTCTAATTTTTTAATTGTTCAGGACCATTTTGGAATTTTAGTATCATTATGGGACGTTAAGTCTAAAATAAAAAATGGGTTATCTAATAATTATTTTTAATTTTAATTAGCAAGAAATTCAAACAAAAATATTAATAATTTATTTTCATAATAGAACCAAGCTATATATAGTTAATAACGGAGAAACAATCAATTTGAGTTAGTCTAGTGATTAACTCACTAGTCCGCTGAAGCAAGTGTCGGAGGTTTGAATTCCGCTTTGTGCATGTAGCAATCCGATGGCCAGCGACAAACTCTAAAATGAAACTCAAATCCGTGGAGAATTAATATTCCACGTATTGGATTAAGAATACCTTAGGAAACAAAATATAAGGGAGAAACCAAATGCTTTTATTATGATTATATTAATTGCCCTTATATATATATTGAAGTTTTATTATTTATATTATCATCCGTCCCATTATACAAAACCCTAGGCATTAACAAGTATATACTTAAAAATTTTTTTTGTGACAACCAATGCAAGTATACTTAATTACTTTATGCATCGATTTTTGCATCAATATTATTAGCTTCATGAGCACTTTAACGACAACACTAATAAAACATCCGTAGAAGTTCCAAACACAACATCCAGAATGACTATAATTCACACCGCTCGGTCCCCATAGGCTGCCGCCGTAGTCTCCATGCCACGCCATCCCCCGCCGTATCCCCCACGCCATGGACCGCCATACCCTCCTCCATCCATAACCGCCACGACCACTATAACCTCCGCCATGACCATCACGACCACCAAATTCGCGGCCACCAACATCACGGTATTGTTTACTTTCATTTAATTTACTGCTTGTGCCAGGTTGTTGTTACCTACAAATATAATCATATGATGATTATTAGGTGGTTTATTTTGATAATACTTATTAAAATTTGCAACTATATATTATTTTATCTAATCCCAATTAGACCGTTTAACCTATGGGTTTAAGCGGATACACTTAAATGGGTCGAAATTATCCGTTTTTGATAGGCCTATGATTAAAAGTATAAAGTTTAGTTGTTTAGGTAAAAAAATGTTGAGCTTATATATAGTTATATATAGTGGATAAAAATAGTGAGCGATATAAATTAAAATTATTGAGTACTTCTCTATTTATATTAAATTATTAATAAATAAAAAATTTAAATAATAAATACATTTATATTTTAAAAATACTCTGAGTATGGCATAAGTTATTAAACTTGTAGTTTATTAAGTTTGAGATCTCAACTCATGTTAGCTCCTATTCTAGTCAAATAATTTAACGCATAGAGAATCATTTTAAGGTCTATTAAACAGGCAGATCTACACATATTTACAATTTATAGATGGGCTAAGGTTTTTTAGCCCGACCAGCCCGAAGAGTTAAATAGAATGGCCCATTTAATTATGTATTTTCAAAAGGTAAATCAAATTTTTTGATTGAATTAGATAAAATATAGAAAAAAGTGAAAATTTTTTTAAGAAATAAAAAAATGAATGACCAGTTCGTTTAGCCCAGGACTAGCTCGTTTAACCGAAATTTTAAACGAGTTAATCGAACTCAGCTTGTTTATCCCGAGTTTTAAACGTTCGGGTTTTGAGCCAAAAACCTGAGTTAAATGAATAAACATGTTGGTCCGATGGATTTAGCCCATTTGGCTGCTCTAACCATTTTTATTAATTATAGATTTGGGACTAAGTTGAATTCACGTTCAAATTTCAGAGGTGATTTTAACTCTTCTCATATATATTAAATATAAATTTTTATATAAATTAAATTGTAATAATATCTAGAAACTTTATTAATAGTAAATTACAAACTAATTTTTTAAAGATGTTTTTGGTGTCCTTTTTAATTATATAATGCATTGTAGATATTTTTTGTTTTAATAAATAATAATAATATGCTTTTAGTATATGAAGAAATTTTCATTTTTAACCTTTTATACAACTTTTAAATATTTTTAGAAAAAAACAAGTTATTATACATAGCACTAAAATAGCCACTCAAAAAAACACACACACTAAAATTGGTAAAATACATAAAATTGAAAATAAAATAATGAGACCCACCTTTGTGTATTGCGTGTATAGAATTATATACAAATATAAAGTGATAAACTTTTGCGATGCATTTCATGGTATATAGTAGTTTAGTGTGATGTTGGCTGATAATCTCAATTATAAAGTTATTATAAAATATATATACATAACGTATTAAAGTCAGCTAAGTAAAGAAGGGTGGAAAATGTGTGTTGGTAAAGGAACAATATTAGATTTTGAAAAGACTTGTGGATAGGAGAGGAAACCTGAAAGAAAGATTTTCTAGAATAGTTAGGGTGTCCAACCAAAAAGCTGTGTAATAATTGATTATGGTTTGTGGCTCGGAATAGAATGAGCCTGGAATTTTGAATGACGGAGGGAATTTTTTGAGAGTGAGCAAACTCAAATACTTGACCTTCACAAAATATTAGATAATGTTTTTCTTTCTGCAGATGTTAAGGATCAATTGGCATGGACATTCAGTGAGGATGAGAAGTATACAACTGCATCCTTCGTGGCAGCAGCAACGGCGTTGGAGTTGGGACTGCCAACAACGAGGCACATTTTTGATAATGTGTGGAAATGTTTGGTGCCGCCGAGGATTGAGATGTTGATGTGGTTTATACTAACGGGGTCCTAAAAACAAAGGATGTGCTATTGAGAAGAAATGTCATAAGAGAAGGGGAAGAGATATGTGTCTTTTGTGGGATTGGGGCTGAAACAACTGACCATCTATTTATACATTATGCTTATGTTACTAAACTTTGGTGGTTGACTTTGTGTTGGGGTAGAGTAATATGGGTAGGATGTAGGGATGTTAAAACATGGTTTGAAAGCTGGCTGAATCAAAAAATTTCAAAAAGGAGAAAAAGAAAGTGGGCTGTTATGTTATTTTCGGTTATGTGGGTAATGTGGAAGAATATGAATCTAAGCATGTTTGAAAATGAAATTGTTGATTGGGAGAGTGCTTGGAACCAAATATTAAGGCTAGTTAACCAGTGTGAAGAGAGGAAATTGAAGAAAAGAATTAGGTCATTAAGGAAGGTAGGGGGTGGGAAAGAGGTTACAATTAAATGGGGGTTGTGGTTATGTACTAAATACAAAGAAGATGTACATAAATTTGTTGTTGGAGGGTACGTGACAAAAGGGGAGGAGTGTGTAAAATGTTAGTTTGGTGAAGAAATTGAAGTGGAGGCTCAGGGAGAGGAGTATGTAAAAGGTTTAGAAATCGGTCTTCAATTTATCTTAGAAGAAATTTGTGCTGTGGAACATGAGATTACTGTGGTAGTGGATAGGAAATATATTGTGGATTAGTCAAATTGGAATATATCAAGTAGGTGGCAAGTAAGGTTCCTAAGAAACAAAGGTCAAGAATGTGGCGCAACTGTTTCAAGAAAGCATGGTGATTTTCAAATAGGCCAAGGAGTACAGGGTAAGAAGGCAATGCGAAACAAGATCAGAAACTAAGAGACAAATTTGGAAGCATTGGGAATTTTGAAAACAACTCTAAATGTAATTGATAATGTAATGTTAATGTGATAATCGGTGTAATATAAGTCGTAATAGTGATGCAGACTGACTTGAGTTGTTTGAGATAATATTAAGACAAGTGTGTGTTTTATGTTTTATGTATGGTCTTTTAGTGCATGTAACTCTTGATTCCTTGATGGCAATCTCGAAGGGAGATCAAGTGTTAATGCAGTTGTTATATATATAATGAGATATCGAAAATATTTCCAAACTTATGTCTATTCAAAATCATATAAGAGTTATTTGCTTAAAAAAAGGGAGAAAAGTTATTGAGAGAATTAGCATAAAAGATCCTTAAGGAGATTTAATTATTAAAAATGACCTGTTGCATTAAAATTATTAATAAGGACCATTTTAATAAAATTTAAATAAAAATATAAAAAAAAAATGAAAAGACAAAATTGTCCATCTTAATTCTCTTCTCCTATTTTTTTTTAAATCCCTTCTCTTTGATGCATGTGCATCTTGAGTTGTTTTTAGCTTCAATTCCTCTTTAATTATATGATTATTCTTGTGATTTATACTCTCAATTTGTCAATCAAACAAACTTGATGTTCTTTTGAGTTTTGTTTATGTTTATAGAGTGATTCACAAAGAATTTTAGGTGATTAAAGAACAAACAAAGAGGATTGAAGAAAGGAGAACAAAGCAGAGAAGAAAAGAGAGATTTTTCTAAGTGTTAAGCTCTACGTATCACGTGGAGAGCCCGCGTCATACATGGGAATTAAATCTGAAATGGCAAGATTGGGCAATGGCTACACGTAATACGCCACATTCTCACGTCATACGTGGGAATTAAGAGAGAAAATTGGCCAAATTGTACAGAGAGCCTCACGTTTCTCACGTCATACCTGGGAATTAAATCCCACAAATGCCAAATTTGACAGAGAGCACACATAATATGTGAGCTCTCCACGTCAAACGTGAGCCATAGTGTGAAGAAACGAGTTTCAAGGCAGCATCACCACGTTATACGTGGGAAGAAGACGTCAAACGTGAGACACAAAGTGATGCAATTTCCAGTTTTGATATAAGCCAATCCAATCCAAGTTGTTAAGGCTCAAATCAATCCACTAATCAAGGGCATAATTGGAAGACTCAAGAGAAGATTGATTGAAGATTAAAGAGAAGAATATAAGGTCTTGTAATTTTAGGAGATAAGATTAGGATTAGATTAGGATATGATTAGATTTCAATTTGAATTTGAATTTAGATTATGATAGGTATAAAGAGTGATTTAACCACCTAGGGTTAGACACTTAGCACAGATTTCACTTTTCATAATTTCTTAGATCTAGTTTTTATTATGCAAGGCTAAACTACTCCATTGTTAAGGGTGATGAGCTCTGTTCACCTAGCATGAGGTAGTCAACTATGTACATTCGTTTATTAATTCATTGAGGTATTTTCAGTTATCTTCTATGCATGATTTAATTTTCTGTTCTTC
>JASCZI010271876.1:177596-188909 GCA_036250425.1 Stylosanthes scabra
TTTAACTTGTCTAGGGCTAGATTAATTAGATTGAGAGATCTATTGATTTATGCTAGCTGGAAATTGAATCACATAATCAATTAAGTCTAACTAGAGATAGTCAAGTTAATTGTTATGCAACTATAATTCTGTGGGTTAAAATTGGATTAGAACTAGTTTGGATAGAGTGACATTTAATTTAATCTAGGATCACTTTTGAGACTCATAAGGATTTGAATCTGATTTAGATCTTCACCTATTTATTTGATTGATTGACTAAGAGATTAGTTTTTGATTAAGTAGATAGAAACTAAGTTACTAAGAGATTAGGGCTTGGTTACACTAGATTCGTTGTGCTTGATAACTGAGAACCTAGAATTGGTATTCGAATGTATGCATTGGCCCTCAAGGGAAAAACATCTCCGAAGCTCTTAACATCTCATTCCATTGATTTGATCACAAGTAATTTTCTGCCCTCTTTACTGATTAATTTCGTGTCTCACACCATCATTCTCTCAAGGTATTATTTTGATCTAATTAGAATAATTGATAGATAGTATTGTTTAGTCCTTTATTCCTCGTGGGAACGATACCCACTTCACCGTGGTATTACTTGTACGATTCGGTGCACTTGTTGAGATCGGAGCGTATCACTCCTCCCCCTAAAAAGTGACTCTCTGTTGGTGTTCTTCTCAGCTCCCTTCTTCTTCTATCTTCATCTCTCGCTTCTTCTATCTTACGCTCTTCTACTTTGTTATTGTTCGCTTCTTCATTGGTTCCATCCACGTCGTTCTTATACACATACAACAATAATAGTAATAGATATATTAATAGAAATGTAGCCCTTATACAAATACAACAATTCAAAGATTTGACCAATCCAAAGGTATCTAATCTAATTACCTAAAACAATTGAAGTGCAGCTCTTATACACGTACAATAATTTAGTGGCTTAGTGACTTTTGTTGTACGTTCAATATGAAGCAAAACTCTTATTTTCTAATATCAAATTCAAATCCCTAAATGAAAACTGAACATTCAAATCCTTATTTTTAGATTATATAATTCCAAATCGAAAAGGATAACAAGTAAGAAAATTTTTTAAATCAAACCGGTCAAACATCTTATCACATCAATGAAAAAGAATTAAATTGATAGTTAATAAACTTACTAATGGTGATGAATTAGGAATCACAACAACAAATTATTTTGAAAGATGAATGTCCATCAATAAGAATTTGAGTATGATAGATAATTTGAAAGAAATTAGGTTTACAAGAAATAAATAAATGAGCAAATACTTAAGGATATTGTTGGTGTATAAAGCGATTTATTCTTTTAATCTTATGTTTAGTTATTAGTTAGAAATATTTGTTGCTATTAGAATGCTACTAGTTAGCTATTAAGTCTCTGTTTTTTGTTTGTTAAGTTAAATATAAATAGAATATTAGGTGATGTGTTTTCAGTTGAGTTGATATTCAATTTTAAAATCATTCAAGTCAATACAATATTCTCTTCTTCCTTTTCTCTCAAGTGTTCACTTTTCTTTTACTTTTCTCCAAGAATCTGTAGTGGAGAACAATTTGAACATGGTGCGGTGAGCGTGAAAACACTGCAAATCAACGAAGCAACAATTCTTGAATTCTTTTTTCTTCTCATCCATGGCAGAACATGAAGAAGGAGTAGAAAATCCCCATTTATCCTAGAATCAAACTTTTTCAGCTTCTGATCTGCAAACGTTGGCAAGGTTAATGAATCAACTTGCAACGCTTCAATCTCAAGTTGGAAGAACAACTATCAATCTGATTCAAGATCCATCAAGTCCATATTTCTTGCACCCAAATGAAATTCCAGGTCTAACCCTAACTCAGACTCCTTTAACTACTCGAAATTATCATTTTTGGGCAAGATCTGTGTAGATATCAATTAAATCAAAGAACAAATTTGGGTTTATCGATGGATCCCTTCCTAAGCCAGAGGAATCAGATCCAAATTATGCACTTTGGGATAGATGTAATACCTTTGTATTGTCATGGCTTCATTCTTCTCTGAGTGTGGAAATCTTGCAAAGTGTTATTCTCCGAGGCAATGTGGCCTTGGAACTCTGGAGTGACCTCAAACACCGCTTCTATGAAGGGGACTTATTTCGCATTGCAGAACTACAAGAGGAAATGTTCGCAATGAGACAAGGAGATCTTTCTATCACTGCCTATTTCATTAAACTCAAAGTGATTTGGGAAGAACTTGATGAATTCAAGCCAATTCCAAATTGCAATTGTGGCTTGCAGTGTTCATGTGGTCTAAAGGTGGTTCGAGACTATCGAGAACAAGAAAATGCCATACGTCTTTTGTGGGGTTTAAATGATCAATATACAATAGTTAAATCTCGGATCATGTTAATGGTGCCACTCTCTTCTGTAAATTCTATCTACTCCTTAATCTTGCAACAAGAATGACAACTCATCGGGTCAAAGCAACATGATGAGAAAATTCTGGTTAATGCTATGAATAGCGATACTGCAGCAATATCAAATACTGAGTACAAATCCACGTTAAACCCATCAAACCGTGGAGGACGAGGCAATGTCAATCGAAAAAAGTAGAGGAAGAACTGGAGTATGAAGAGGCTCAACAAGAAGCTGCTCTCATTGTGGCAAATTAGGCCACACTATTGACACTTGTTATCATAAGCATGGTTTCCCCCTCCCCCCACCATTTGCAAAGAAGACTTGGCACAGCGAGTGTGAATACTTTGATTGCTATTGAAAATACTTGTGATACAAACAACTCACAAGATCCCAACACAATCAGAATTGAAGACACCAATTTGCTCGATCGTTCGGCGATACCGGTATCATGTATAATCTCGAGACATCACGGACGTCGTCAATGACATCGCATCCACGACTGTGAACACGACTACAGCTGTAGAGAGCCACAACGGGACTAAGGCCAAAGGAAGGAAGGTAGGTAGCGGAGATATATGATGTGCTTACATGCCGATGCAGGATTCCTGCATTCCGGAGGAGCTGCGTGGTGGAAGCCATTAACGATTGGCCATGAGTTTTAGAGCAGATTGGGATTAGGGATTAGAAGGAGGAAGTCTGGCACTGAAAGGCAGCTGCATTGTCTCACCTCATCTCATAACCAGGTTGGGTTTGGAGCAGTTTTCAATTCGGGTTGGTTTTCTAGGCTTGGCCCATGTCCAAAAAAAAAAAGAAGAAGACACCAAGAATCTTGATGATCTATTCTCTGAAGACCAAAAGAAAGCCCTTCTTGCACTCTTTCAACAATCAACCAATAATCCTACAAATTCTCTTCAATCCCAAGTCATCAATACTGTAATAGCTCTTTCGACAGGTATATATCATATTCTTTCTGTTTCTCATATACCTTTATCTTCAACTAATTGGATAATGGACACTGGTGCCACTGCACATGTTACTTTCTCTTTGAAAGTTTTTAAATCATATCACATAATTGAATCTGTTATCATTAAGTGTCCTAATGGAACTCAACTATTACAAATATTAGTGGAATAGTGATTTTATCACAAAATTTCTGCCTAACTAATGTTCTTTATGTGCCATCCTTTAAATTCAATCTTATCTTTGTCTCTAAGGCTATTGAACTCATATCTTGTGAATTTTTGTTTAAAAACACACACTGTGAGGTCTAGGACAGCCATTCCTTGAAGATGATTGGGCATGCTAAACATAGAGATGGCTTATACATACTTGATACTGAAGCTTCCATTCACACGGAGAATAAACAATCCTCTAACATCACACAACAAACCAGCACAAACTCAAGCATTGCAGCTGTCAGCATTAACAAATCTATCGATTTTGAAACATGGCTTTGTAGGTCAGGCCACATCTCAAATGATAGGTTACTTGAAATGAAAAAAGATTACCCTTTTCTTGATTGTTCTTTCAATAATGTGCCATGTGAATCCTGCCACTATGCTAAATAAAAACGGTTATCCTTTAGTTTGAGCCAAACAAAGTTTGAAAATATTTTGACCTTGTCCACATGGATATTTGGGGACCTATATCTACCCCTTCTTTCAATTGTCACAAATATTTTCTAACTATTGTTGAGGATAAAAGCAGATTCACATGGGTTTTTTTCATGAGAAATAAAAGTAAAACCTCTTATTTTGTTCAATATTTTGTGCAGCTCATTAGTCTTCAACATAACACCACTATTAAATGTATAAAAACAGATAATGGTGTTGAATTTAAGATGGCCAAATTTTATGAGTTAAAAGGAATTCTCCACCAAACCTCTTGTCTTGAGACACCTCAACAAAATGGGATAGTGGAGAGAAGGCACCAAGGAATTTTAAATGTTACTAGAGCACTCTTATTTAAAGCTAATTTGCTAAAAATTTTTTGGAAACATGCTACTGCCTATGCTGTCCATATCCTTAATAGAGTGCCTAGTTCCATTATAAATAGTCAATGCCTATATCAAATCTGTTTTAATAAAATGCCAAACATACAAGGCTTTAAAGTATTTGGATGCCTTGCATTTGCATCTATTTTTGTTTCTAATAGACAAAAATTGGATAAAAGGGCTAGGAAATGCATTTTTTTAGGTGTTCAATCAGGGACTAAAGGATATTTACTTATGGACATGCATAACAAACAATTCTTTGTGAGTAGAAATATTACCTTTTATGAAAAATATTTTCCATATTCTAATATGCATGTTATTGGTTCTAGTGATGATTCTTTTGTTCTGCCACATCACTCACAACACTTTGATGCTTATGACAATAGTATATATCCATACACCTATAACACCTCTCTTACACCATGCACTTCCACTAGTTCTGATTAATCATCATTATCTCCAAATGATTTCATTACATCTGAATCTACTAACAACTATAATGAGAGAACTGCTGATTTAATCACTCCACCAAGTATTATTGCTGACACTGCTGGCATGCGAAGATCATCAAGAGAGAGGCATAGGCCTTCTTACTTAGATGATTATCAATGTATGCAATCCACCATCTCTAAAGCTCATGCCCAATCAATAACAGACAAAAGGTACCCAATCTTAAATTACCTTTCCTACAACAACTTATCACAAGTACAGAAGGCATTGTTCATTACCATCTCAACCAATCCTGAACCAGTTAACTATGAACAAGCTATTTTACATGATTGCTGGAAACAAGCTATCAAATCAGAATTACAAGCTTTAGGAGACAACAATACTTGGAGGCTCACTCCTCTGCCACATGGGAAAAAGGCTATTGAATGCAAATGGATTTTCAAAATAAAATACAAATCGGATGGGAGCATTGAAAGACACAAGGAAAGGTTGGTGGCAAAGGGATTCACACAAATTCAAGGATATGACTATTTTGACACATTTAGCCTAGTGATAAAAATGATAACCCTTAGAGTTCTTCTGCCAATTGCAGCAAGCAAACAATGGTTCATTCATCAATTAGATATCAATACGGCTTTCTTACATGGAGACCTATGTGAGGATGTTTATATGAAGATACCTCCAGGATTAACTGCTCTACCGGGATATATTTGTAAACTTCAACGTTCCTTGTATGGCCTCAAGCAAGCAAGTCGCCAATAGAATTCGAAGCTTTGTTCCGTATTAATCAACTGCGAGTATGCACAGTCAAAAGCAGACCACTCGCTGTTCACTAAATCTTCTTCAATAGGGTTCACATCAGTTATGATTTATGTTGATGATCTAGTACTCGCAGGGGATAATATTGCAGAAATCAACAATATTAAAAAGATGCTAGATGACATGTTCAAAATTAAAGACTTAGGTGAGTTGAAATTCTTTTTGGGGATGGAAGTGGCACGAAGCAAGGAGAGAATAGCTCTATATCAACGCAAGTACACCTTAGACTTACTCCAAGAATATGGACTCCTAGATTCAAAACCAGCAAGGACTCCTATTAATTATTGAATCTATCTTTCTAAGACTATAGGGAATCTGCTGGAAGATGCAAAACCTTATAGAAGACTTATTGGGAGACTAATTTATCTCACCAATACAAGGTCGGACATAAGCTTTGCGGTCAGCAAGCTTAGCCAGTTTTTAGACTGCGCAATTGATGCACATTTCAAGGCTGCTCTCCACGCTCTGAAGTACTTAAAACAAGCCCCATCAAAAGGTTTCTTATTCAGCTGCAACAATGATTTATCACTTAGAGGTTTTAGTGATTCAAATTGGGGCACTTGCTCAAACACACACCATTCTATTTCTGGATATTGTTTCTTCCTTGGCAGCTCTTTGGTTTCATGGAAAAGTAAAAAATAGCAGACAAAGCCTTGGCACTTGCAACATGTGAAGGAATCTGGCTTACCTACATTATAAAATGACTTTGACATGAAGCTACAAAAGTCAATGACTATATTTTGTGATAGTCAATATGCTAGATATATAGCCACTAATCCAGTGTTCCATGAAAGGACAAAACATATAAAAATAGACTGCCACAAAATAAGGGAAAATGTGCAGGATGGATCCTTGAAACTCATGCCTATACCTTCAAGGGAAAAAATTGTTGACATGCTTACAAAAGCATTGTCCCCAGGGCCATTTGAAAAGTTATGCAATAAGCTAGGAATGTACAACTTATACACTCCTAGCTTAAAGGGGGCTATTGGTGTATAAAGTGATTTGTTCTTTCAATTTTATGTTTAGTTATTAGTTAGAAATATTTGCTGCTATTAGAATGCTACTGGTTAGTATTAAGTCTCTGTTTTTAGTTTGTTAAATTGAATATAAATAGAATATTAGGTGATGTATTTTCAGTTGAGTTGATATTCAATTTCAAAATCATTGAACTCAATACAATATTCTCTTCTTCCTTTTCTCTCAAGTGTTCACTTTTCTTTTTCTTTTCTCCAAGAATGTGTAGTGGATAACAGATTTGAACATATATATTTATCTCTATACAAAAAAAAATTGGTCATTCTCTCTAAATTTTATTGAAATTTGTCTTTATTAATAATTATAATATAATAGATACTTTTTAATAATTAAATGCCCTAACGGTTCTTTATACTATTTTTTCCTAACAATAACACTATATATACACATATATATATAACCAAGTTGAATTAACCCACTCTCACCAGGCGCGTGCATCTACGACCGAACCGCCAAAGCCAAGCGCGTGCAATCCACGGCCAAACCGCCCAAATTCAAAAAGTCGCGACCTGCAACCCGATGCAAAAAATGAAACGTCTCCGCTACTACTATCCTCCTCTCAACCATTCACTATTCATTTCATCCCTTCGCCATTCACCTTCCATTTCAAAAAAAAAACTCACTATTCAAAAAACAAAACAACAACTCCAACTTCAAAGATCGCAAGCGATTCTCAAGGAAGAATCACACCAAAAGGGAGTCTGTTCAACTACAGTAAACTACATTCGAAGTCGCACAAGGTTAGTGTTCATGTTTCCTTTCTCGATTTAACAACACTAGGGTTTCAACGCCTTGGATTACTGTTCTGGTTCGTTTTGTTTATCGTTCAGTTTAATCGATCAAATAAGAAAATGTATATCTAGTATCCGCTTCGAAAATGCTTTTAAGTTTGATTCATGTTAGGGTTAGGTTTTATACATTCGTGTTTCGAGCCCTTTTTTCAAAAAGGCATCTTCTTTTTATCTTTTAGGGTTTATTTACCGTTTGGTCTGACTGCTAGTCATGAAAATACATGGGTTTGCTTTGAGAATTCAAATCAGTTTCGTTATCTGTTATAAAATCGCTTCGGCTTCTTTTTGTTAAACATTGTTTTCATGTTTCAAACCAAAAAGATTGATTTCTGAGGAAACGGTGTGTCAAATACGCTTCGGGTTTTTATTTTTTACTTTTCTATTTAATTTTATTTATTCATTTTTTTGGCTTGCTTATGACTTGGTTGGATATCTATGAAAACCGTTTAACTTTTGATCATAAATCCACTTCGCTTTTGTATTGGTTCAGTTTAAGTAATCTGTGGGTTCTGCATCTTTATTGTGAACCGTTTAGCTTTTGATCATATATCCGCTTCGCTTTTTGTTTGGTTCAGTTTAATTAATCTGTGGGTTCTGCATTTTATTGTGAATTTTACAGCAACAATGGGAAACCAAAAGGAAACTGTATCACGAAAAGGCAAGTCTGTTAAATCAAAGAATGCTGCCCCTAAGGGCAAGAATCCCGAAAAAAGGATGTAAGTATTTCTTGTTTACAAATCTCTTTTTTTTTCCCCTTTTTTTCACTCTAAATTTGAATTCACTTACACGATCAAAATCCGCTTCGTTATTCTGTTGTTGCAGCAAGGACATGACTTTACTTGCGTCCCACTGTCCGTTTCAACTATATTTCATAAGTGCCTGAATCAAGACGAAGAAAAGATGAAGATCGTGGAGGAACTCGGATTTGGAGCGTTTCAACATCTTCCATTATACTACCTGAAACACCAAGTGTTGAAACAGATCTTCCTCCGTTTCGAGCCATACGACCACACCATCCATGCTGTCGCAGGGGATGTCGAAATCACAACAGAGAAGATATGCAAAGCGATTGGCCTAAAGTACACAGGTATAACCTCCTTCGTGCTACCTTACAAAATCGCTTCGTTTCTTATTGGGAATCCGCTTCTATTGTTAAATTCGTTTCGCTTTCTGTTCTAAATCCGCTTCGTTGTTTTACTTCCTTCTATAGGAACAACTTACCCCGAGAGGGTTGTTAGCAAGGATCTAAATGATGATGACTATGCCGTCTTCAAGTATTTCCAGAGAATATCACAGGTTGCCCTTAAAAAACTAATATTCACCACACCGGTTGATACGGACGAAAACAGGGACTTGTTCAAGAGAGCTTTCCTTCTCTACATTAAAAAATGCTTCCTCCTTCCCACCTCGGCTGCAAATATCAGTCCAAGAGCTATCCCAACCATATTCAATCTGGAAAACACAAGGCACCAAAACTGGGCTCTCCATATCCATAACTTCCTCCTGGAAGAAGTCCAAAAGGCAAAGGATAACAACACAGCCTCTGTCAGTGGATGCTGCTTTGTGTTGATGGTCATCTACTTCCACGAGACACATTTTGGGAAGAACTCACGAGAAGCCAAAGCCCAGCCTCCTTGGATTCAGTACTGGACTGGGACAACACTCTGGGACAGAATGGTCCAGGAGAAAACAATGAGAGCAGTAAGTTAAATATCCGCTTCGACCACTTTCTAAAAACCGCTTCATATATTTTTTCTAACAACTTCCTTCATTTCTGGTACAGGGGTTAATCAGGACTACCAAGGCGCCTCTCACCAACAAGGGAAAGCACAAGAAGAACACCAGAAATGGATCATCATCAGAATGAGAATACGTTAGTTCTGATTCCGATTATGAAGAAGGCTATGATTCTAATTCTGAGATGACGAGGTCTGAAACCCTAGTTCGAGTTGAGAGGAAAAGCAAGAGGAAGAACGACTCCGTCCCTGCACCAGTTCCAGTCCAAGGAGTCCATGATCCTAATTCTGAGTAACTTTCTAAATCCGCTTCGGGTTCACATAAATATCCGCTTCAGTTTTTTTTTAATTCGTTTCACTAATCAGTTCTATATCCGCTTCGGATTTCTAATTCGGACGATCAAGAAACACTTGGCCAGTGCATGTTGAGAAGGAAAAGGAAGAATGTTGAGGGGCATCGCATCCAAAGTAGGAGAACAAGGAATCGAAGAAGTTCACCCACTTACAGCAATGCCGAAAGTGCCAATCAATTTCTTCAAGATGATGAAGAACTCCACCAACAACAACACAATCAACCTCCGGAAGAAGAGGGAAGACAACCACAACCACCACCAAAACAGCCACAAGCACAACAACCTCCACAAGAAGAGGTTCCTCAAAAACAACAACAACAACAACAACAACACCAAGACAAGATCATTGATATCTCCTCAGGTTTTGAGCTTGAGCCTGAGCCTGAGCGTGAGACTGAACCTATACCTCTCAGAGTGTTGGTTCCAAAAGTCGAAGTGGATTTGGTGGCTTCACCAAGAGAAATGCTCTTGACAGACACTCTGCTCAGGCTGAGGAATGACGAGCAGCCAAATAAAGAAGATGATAATGGCCCTGCTCTACAACAACAACAAGAAGAAGAACCACAACAACAACAACAAGAACAACAGGGAGAAGAAGAAGAAGGACAACAACAACAACAACAACAAAAAGAGGAACAACCTTCACAATCTATTGTTGAAGTAGTGTATGTATTTTTATCCGAAATGTTTATTTTAATATCCGCTTCAACTACACTTGTAAATTCGCTGCGGTTTTTTATTTTTATATCCGTCTCCTCTATTCATCAAAATCCGTTTCGGCTTATGTGTTCACATGCCATACCAGCAACTCAAGAGGTGATTGAGATTAATTCTGATGAGGAGGATCCACAGCCACGGCCCATCAAAATGTTGATTCCAAAGGTTGAAAAATGTGTCGTTTCCTCCCCAGCCTCCACGCTAATAACAAACGTCCTGATGAGCATGGCCGAGGATACAGCAATAGAGCCTCAACATGAAGAAGAATCACAGCCTGATCCCTCAATGCCATCATTTAGCTTGAATTTGGACAATCCAACGCCCCAAGCAGATGAACAACCCCCCCCCCCAAAAGCATTGGAAGTGGAAGAGGAGTTTCCACTAATAGCTCGAACAATGGCTGTTATTAAAAGCCTTGATGAGCAAGTGATGATGAGGTTTTTGACAATAATTTCATGCTTAAAAAGATACCCTCATCAACACTTTTTCCACATATTTGCTAGTGATTGACCAAGGTTTTCCATCTCTTGCATAATTGTGTCCTTAATTGATTAATTTGTTAAAATAGCTTCCATGTATGTGAATTGTTTGAATCTTCTCCCACTTGGTGCCTTGATATGTTTGTTAGTGAATTTCAGGCCCAAAGTGTAGAGGAAGAGCCCAAGGAAAGCCAAAAAGAACAAAGAAGCAAGGAGAATGGACAAAAAGCCAAAAAAGAGCCCAACTCAGCGTCGGCCGCGCGCCCGTGCCCTCAAGACGGCGCGCCCGCGCCCTCCTTTCCTTAATATGGAAGTTTCTGTTGGTGGTGCGCCCGCGCGACCCAGAAGGCGCGCCCGCGCCACCCCATTTCGTAACGACCAAGACAAGGACCTCGCGCGCCTGCGCGATAGAGATGGGCGCCCGCGCGACGACGGCAGATTCACTTACTTGTTTCATGTTTAATTGTTGAACACTTGCTCTCTTTACTTAATGCAATTCTAGTTTCTACTTTTAATTTGTTCATCTTTACATCTTGCAATCTCTAGTTTA
>JASCZI010271876.1:198632-215263 GCA_036250425.1 Stylosanthes scabra
CTTCGATTGTTCTCATTCTCTATTTTATTTTGAACCCCATTAATTTATTCTTTAAAATTATTACTGCATTTGTTTGCAGAGAAAAGGCGGGAGCAGACTCTGGATTAGGAAAATTATAAATGAGTGACAATTTGAAGAATGACTCAACCTGACTTATTACTGATCCCTGCTGGAGAGATATCTGACTGTTGCTCCAATATTAGTTCTCTGAAGTTGCACTGGAGTTAGGATAACATCATTCATTTAAACCTTGATTACTACCTTACCCTCTTTGGTCAAAGTTGCAATCATCAATCTTTAATCTATTGTAGATATCATACTCCTTGCTTGTGTGCTAATCAGTTAATCTTGGGTAGTATTCATATGGTAACTAAGTTTGAGTATTGTGACATGTAGATGTGGTTTTAGATTTGGATAAACTATACATGACAAGAAGCAAATCTAAAATCCTTGGTCGGTATTAGCATTAGTTTATTTGTGGTAAAATACACAAGGATAAATTTCTAGTTTAATCCACTCCTTAATTTGTAGCTTGCATTTGAAACCATGTCAAGTGTTGAATTTATTAGTGTCTTGCAGTCTTATAACTGAAACCCATGAACAAGTACCAACTGTTTTTAACTAAGATCTAGAATCTAGATGCATATATTTATTTCACAATTCACATAGAAATTAGATATACTTCTTCCAATGCAATAAATAAGTTTTGTTGGAGAACCTGATATAAGGCCTGTGAATTGGTGTTATATTGAACAGGATTCTGGTGAAACATTATTCATGTTTCACATTTCTTGTCTGCAGTAATATGAAGGAATATGGAATTTTTTTTATTCTTTTCTCTATTTGCTACTGCATCAAAGGTAAGAACAATTGAATTCTTCCTTTAGAAACAAAACCATTTGATTATAATCATTTAAGAACAGTAAACTGTTTTTGCACTTTACATATCATTTAAGCCAAGTACTTTTCGACCTTCTCCACCTCCTCTACACTCCCAATGTACAGTGGAACACGCTGGTGAATCTGTTCATTGAAAACAATAACATAAATAAACAAGACCATCCATAACACGATGAGATTAAAAACCGGTTATTTTTTCTTGTTTGAAACTTTTTAAAAAGAGTTACTTGAAGTTGACGAATACTTACTTCTGTTGGTTGAATGTCAAGTATTCTCTGATGACCATCTGAACCTTTTCCACCAGCTTGTTCTACAATGAAACTCATTGGAGCACATTCATAAAGAAGCCTAAGCTTACCATTCTTGCTTTTCTTGTCTCTAGGGTACCCATATATTCCACCATACAAGAGTGTCCTATGGAAATCCCCAACCAAACTACCGATATACCTTGCAGAATAAGGCTTGCCACTAGGACCAGGGTCCTTAAGATCATCAATGTATTTCTTTAACTTGTCATCCCAAAGCTGGTAGTTACCTTCATTGAATGCATAGATTTTCCCTGCCTTAGGAATCTGCAGGTTTTCTTGAGTTAAGACGAATTCGCCGTAGAGCGGATCCAGTGTGAAGACGAATACTCCTTTTCCGATTGTCAGGACGAAGATTACTGAGCTCGAGTACATGCAGTAACCGGATGCAAGGAGGTTGCTTCCGGGTTGGCACACATTCACAATACACCTTTGTTCTGCTTTGTCAAGCTGAAACAAAAATCCAACCATTGCATTATTAAAATGTATCACATTCACATGAGATTATTTCATTGTAATTATGAGTTAAAGTAACGCTTACTGTGGGATCATCCCCATCCCCAGCGTCAGCAAGGCATTCATCATTGGGGCTATAGATCCCAAAAATGGAGCCAGTTGAGACTGCAGCATCAATGTTAGATGAGCCATCAAGAGGGTCAAACACCACAATGTAATTCCCAGAATAACTCTCTTCCACTGCCACTGGCACATCCTCTTCCTCTGATGCTATGATCCCTGTCCTCCCACTTGACCTCAAGCAGTTTGAGAACACCTAAATCAAACACATGCAAACTGTCATAGATAAAATTATTCGTATATCTTCTCCTATCAGTTTAAATTTTTTAAAGAAGTGGTATCATAACATGGTATCAGAGTTTTTAGGACTTAAAATCTAGAACAAAGAGAAAGAAAGTTTATGTAAAATTCACACAAACCCCAAAAACACTTTGGCCGAGATTGTAATCTCCTTAATAAATGAAATACAAACCACCTAAGAGTTGTTTAAGTAAGTAAAATTCGATCCGTCTACATATAGTTATGTATCATGTCTACAAACAAAGACCGTTTATATATAAATCCCGTTTGACCACCTCATGGATGGTCTTCTTAGGTCTTCATCTGTCTTTCATCCTCTGTTCACCTTCTATCTCATCCATCCTCCTATGGGGTCTGTCTTCTCCTCACATGTCCAAACCACCTGAGACGCGATTCTACCATTTTTTCAACAATATGTGCTAGATATGTCTTTCAATCAATTTATTTAAATATAAATTATATGCAAAAAATGTTAATCTAAGAATGCATCAATTTTGTTAAACTGGCAGTTTTTACATGAGGGAGAAATTAAAAAGAGAATGAAAATGAAAATTGGTGAGTCAAAAGAAGAGAACAGGGGAATCAGAGACCTCATTTGAAACAACATCAAGCTTCTTCTGGTCTTCACCTTGAACATTAGTAGCACCCTGAACACCGGTGAGGTTTGAGATGTTAGCTCTTTGGACCAAAGAAGCAATCTGCTTGCAAGCCATGGAAATGCTGGAGAGAACAATAGTAAGCTCAGCATCAATGGCTCCTTCTAGCTCCTGCTTCAGCAGCCAGCTTGTAAGAGTATAAAGCTCAAACCCACTACTCTTCTTCTTTGTCTCTGTTGGTGGTGCTTCACCAGCAACAGCCATGCACCTAACTCCACCATTCTTTCTCTTAACACTTCTGCTATGCAGTGGTGATTTCGTGGCAAAGACATCGCATAGTTGGAAAGGGACGAGGCGTGAATAATGGGAGGTGCTAGGCTTTGAGAAAATTAAGTGGGAGGATGCTGTTGCTGCTGCCATAGCTACCATGGTTTTGGCTTTGGCTATGGTTGTTGTTGCAACCTTTTGAGTAATATTTCTTTTGTTTATTTATTTATTTGATTTATTATTTATTATTATTATTTTGCACTATCTTTAAGTTGGTACTAGTGGTGTAGTCAGCAGTGTAGATGGATTGCGTTGTAAGGTATTGGAAGGAAGGAAGTGAAGGAGAGGAAGAAAGCGAATGTAAGGTCAGCAATGAATTTGTGATACTAATGGTCCCACTTATCCTTCACTTATATCATTTTCCTTTTTGTGATTTTGTGATTCTAATTCCTTCGGGATACCCACACCACTGCCACTAGGCACTAGAGTCTCTTTTATGTTTTTTTATCCAAAATAAAGAGTAAATGATTAAAGGACGTACTAAAAGATTGAAGTGAAAAAAAACATATTCTAAAGATAATTAACTATGGATAAAAGTAATTTATCGTATTGGGTAAATTATTAAAATTGTCCAAAAAGTCTTCGGTCCTTTTGGTTCTTTAATTGACTTCCTTGTGAAAACTTAGCCGATGAGTTATCTTTTTATCCATATTTTAGATACTCATTTTCGTTTATTTGATCTTTGGAAGAATGGAGTTTGGCACCTTGATAGTTTACTTATAGACTTTCTTGTACATTTGAGACATTTTGTTTTGTCCATTAATTTAGACATTCAAGCTAATCATGGCAAGAGGTGAGTCTGGAAGTCTAATTCTTCTCACATTTATTAATCTAAAGATGGGTATAATTGATTAGCTAGAGACAAGCATGGTTAGAATACCGAGGGTAATTGGCTCTGGAAATGGAATAGGAATATTTCGGAGAAAATCAAGATACTTCTTTGGTTACTCTTTCATGATGCCATGGCAATTGCTTCTTTTCGCTTTAGGCGCGATTTGGCCCCTTTGGATGTGTGCATCTGCTGTTCTACTTCTACTGAAATCATGACTCATTGCTTCTTCTTTTGCCCAAAGTCTCATTTGATTTGATTAAGGTTTGGCATTCATCCTCCCAGCAATGCTAGTTCTCTTGTTTTACTTGATTGGGTCCGATCTATTTGCTCTATAAATACTTTCTTATTTTGTGTTGTTTTATGGTGGGTGTGGCGGGATAGAAATAATGATGCTTTTTGTCCTGGTGACTCTTGGAGCATGGATAAAATTGTTGGTTTAAGTCGGCACAGTGCTAATGAATTTGCTTTTCTATTCTCATCTCGATATCCCTCCTTTTCCCCACTTCTGTTTGTATTGGGAACTCCCTCCTACTAATTTTGTGAAAATGAATTGTGACGGTAACTTTTTTATTTGTGATCAGTTAGCAGGCTTTGGGTCCATTATTAGAGGCCCAAATGGAAACTGTTTGCGGGGTCGTTCTGGTCATATTCGGACTGATTTTAGTTTTGTTTATGAACCGTTGGCTATTTGGCATGATTTGCTCCTTGCTTGGGGATCTGGTTTTAGGAGTGTTTTATGTGAAACAGATTGTTGGGAGGCTTACAACTTAATTCATCAGGATTCTTTAGAGGCTTGTGATCATGAGAATTTGATTTTGAGGATTAAAGGTATTATGCTTCGGCATTGATCAACGTGTATCATGCTTATCCAATGCACTGCCAATTCGGTGGCTGATTTTCTGGCAAGGAAAGCTGCAACTTCTTAGCTTGACTACGCAGAGTGGAGTACTCCTTCAGATGACCTTTTAGTTTTGCTTTAACGGGAACTTGTGATTTAGTTTGCTTGTTTTCTGTTTATCTTTAGTCACCCAAAAAAAAGTCAGACAAAAATAATCCTTAATTTTTAAGGATAAAAATATTATTTAATTATTTAAAAACCAACCAAAAATGCATTTTTGTTATACATTAAATGTGGTTTAAATATTAAAAATTAAATATTAAAGACATTTTTATCATTAACAAGAAATATTTTTGTGAACTTTTATTAAAAATTTCACGATAATTTTAGTGATTTACTCATTTTTATTCATTTTAAAATTTTTTATATTTATTTTATTTATCTATTCCAAAATAAATAAATATACGGTGGATGTTTCTATTATGAGATTAGAGGTTGGACTACTACTGGAATATGCGTTATCTGTATACCCATATATATTTGTCCATTCCATGCTGATATGGAAATTTTGGAGAATTTTGAAATTTTATAAAAAAAAATTGAGAAACTTGCATGCACATGTCTATGCTTTTTTAAAAAATTTAGACATTTAAATCCACATGCTTAGGCGGGTAGGCAATACACATAATTTCTTGTTGGTCAAACTCTACATCTATATGCACATGCCTCTTTTGTCATAGAGAAGGAAAAATTCCCCCAGCCCTCTTTCTACTCCTTTTTTCGTCTCCTATCTCGCTTATAATTTCACTCTGCATTTGAAATCATTTTGAAATCAATCCCCATTTCCGGTGACAACGTCCGACCAAGAGGGGTGGTTCTTCCGTTGAATGAGCGAGCCCTTCCATTGCTTCCCTTCTTGCTCAATCTTTCTCCTTGACATTTTGCAATAACATTGCAGATCCAAACTCCAATCAACCAAATATAACGATTTGGATCAACAGGAAGCACCTAATTCTGATATGGATTTATGAGCAGACTCGTCTGCTGCATCTACAAGTCGTTCCGCCGTTCTCTCTCACCACATGCACGCCCGCTGCAGTGGCAAACACTGTGGCTTCATTAAAGGGTTTGCAACTTCTTCCTAATATCAGGTATATTTTCTTCTATCTCTTGTGTTGAAATTTTGTTTATGATATATTATTGTCATTCTAAATCGGCAATGTGGATTCCTGCTATCGGAAGCCATTTTAATTTATTTTTCTTTCATTTCAATTGTGATTAGTTGCGGTCTTACAAATTTACTTACTTTATATGGCATTTGATTTCTTCTTCAAGCATCATCAGAATGGAAGCTGGGAAGCAACGATAGGAAGACTTTTTGATTGTTCTAGATTTGAGGCTTAGCAGTTGCAGTTGGAAGGGGTGCATTTGGTTCTGAGTAATGGGACTGAGACTGGAAGATTGAGATTCAGTATTCTGTTTGTTGGATAGAGACTAGAACTAAAATTTCAGTCTCAGTCCCCAGAATTCCAGTATTTTCAGTACCTCTAGTTAGGAGGGACTGGGAGACTGGGGATTGGGACTGAAACTTTAATAATATTTTTTTACTCAAATATCCTCAATCAACATTGTAGTTTCCAATACTAACCTTTATTTCTGCTCTATCAACTTAATTTAATCTCCATCTCTCAGTCTTTATCTCTAATTAATTTTAAACCAAACACAATACACAAATCTATTTCAGTCTCACGGTCTTTCAGTCTCAGTCCCCCAGTCTTAGTTTTTCAATCTCAATCTCAGTCTTAGTGGGAAATGGCATATATATGCATGAGTATGGTTAGAGCCCCATGACTGATCTGTTTTAGCTGGTGAGGTTTACCACCTTTTTTTGTGTTGTTTTATGCGCAATTTTTTTTTTGGTGACTTAGAAACAAACAGAAAAACAAGAACAAACTAAGCTATATGATCCCGTTGGAGCAAGACCATAACTTCTTCCGAAGGAGTACTCCACTCTAAGTACTCATGCTGGTTAGACGATGCATCTCGAGCTAAAAAATCCGCCGCTGAATTAGCTGAGTGCTGGATAAGCGATAACCGCATAGACCAAGGATGCAGAAGAATGTTCTTAATTTTCAAAACCAAATCTTGATGATCACACCAATGCAAAGACTCTTGATGAATTAAGTTATAGGCCTCGTAGCAGTCAGTTTCACACAAAACATGACGAAAGTCTGATTCCCAAGCAAGGTTCATACCATTCCAAATTGCCAGAAGCTCATAATGGAGACTCGAAGTAACTTGAGCACTGCCTGAACATCCCCGCAAACAATTACCAGTAGGGCCCTTAATGATGTAACCAAAACCTCATAACTGACCATGAACCAGGAAGCTACCATCACAATTAACTTTCACAAAATTGCAAGGAGGAGTAGTCCAGTCCAAACCAAAGTGAGGAGAAAAAGATGAAGAAGAGGAAGAAGAGAAGAAAACAAACTCATTCGCACTATGACGACACAGCCCTACAACCTTATCCAAACTCCAAGGCTCCCCAAGACAGAAAACAACATTATTTCTATCTCGCCAAACCCACCATAAAACAGCACAAAAAAGAAGCGTATCATGACAGCAAAGACCCTTCACTCAATCTGAGAAAGCAAGAGGACTAGCATTTCGAGGAGGGTGGAAACCAAATCTGTTCCAAATCGAGAGCGCCCTTGGACAAAGAAAGAGACAATGAGCATTAGTTTCAACAGAATTAGCACAGCGCACACATCCATCAAAATTTCCCAAACCGCGATGGAAACGAAAGGAAGCAGTTGGCACAGCATCATGAAAGAATAGCCAAAGCAGCATTTTAATCTTCTCAGAAATCTTCGAACGCCAGATCCAAAGCAAATTACTATCAGAACCCATCATGTTTTATGCGCAGTTGATTACTGTATGGACCCACTACTATCATTTATATATAATATTTCCTGAAAATGATATGATCGGCAACTGTTTTTTAACTATTTGCGTTGGTTAATATGCAAAGCCTTATGGGCAATAGACTACTTAGTAATTAATATTTTTATTTTTTTCAAAGTCCTCAAAATGTTGTTGTGGTTTATAGGACAATGTTTTATTCCTAGCAATCACATAGCTCCTCTAACATAGTTTGATGGAAACAGTTTCTGCATTTCATGATAACTTTCTAAATTGTGGATGTGATTATGTATTTTTTAGGTGTCTTCATAAGCAAGAATTGTCTGAAAAGTATAAACTAAATCAAATCATTCGATTGAACTATTTGGCATCTTATTTTAGGTATGCTGTAACTTCTGTAAGAAACCAATCAAGGATAGCCAGTATGCCACTCATGCAGGTCTGGTGGTCTCTTCTCCATCGTTTTAAAATTTTTAATTATTTCTCTATGTTATATTTGAGGATGAGGATTGACAATCTATTAGAGAATTACAGTGCACTTTGAATGCTTATAATATTAAGCTGTTAATTTCGAAATTCCAAGTCATATGAGGTTGTCTATTTTATTACTAGCTTTTGTTTTTGGTCTCCTTGTTTTAATTACACAAAAAAAATTTTAATTTTCTGCCCAATAATAATAATAACAATAATAATAATAATATATGAATATAATTTTGTGTATTTTTTTTTGAATATAATCTATTAATAAAATTTGTATTTTTTATGTATTTAATTATTATTTTTAGGGTAAAAGATAAATATACCCCTAACTTTTTAATAATTGGACAAAGATACCCTCCGCTTTGCTGAAATACCCACATTCCCTCAACCTTCGGGAAAAGTGGACAATATTATCCCTCCGATGGTCTAACCCATGTATGACCATTATGAAGGCATATGATGTAGCTGTCAACGGCGTCTAATTGGCCGTAATGGAGCCACGTATATTGGTTAAACATGTACTTCGAAAGTAGTAATATTTAACCAATATCAAAGTACTACGGACATTCACAACTACTAATATTACTATTTTCGAAAATCGTTTGAAAACAAACTCGTTTAAGTCCTTAAAAGTCACAGTTCATATCCAAAATAGAGCCGATGCCCACTATAGACAACTTATTCACTTCAAAATATATTTATACATATACTTAATCAAGTGGTTCTACATACTTTACAACAGAACCTGCGAAGTTTAGGTTCGACCATGAAGTACAAAGTCCTATCTACATCTTAGGTATACATCCCTAGTTCTCCATACAACCACAGCGGAAGACTTGAACTTGCGGAGATACTAGAATCGAGAAATCCGAAGGAACACTTCGCCAACTTTCCAAGCTTGAACCTGTACCTAGAAAGTCTGATAAAATACGGAATGAGAATCCCCAACCCATGGATTCTCAGTACAGATAAAGCGCCAAAACTACAACAAATAAACTAGCAGGATCACACGAGGCAATCCTACTCGTCACTCGGGTTATTCTTTCCTCACATACGCGACATGCAACTCTCATCTACCCATCCCCATGTTCTAAGTCTACGGCATTCACACTGCATTTCTATTATTCTTTACTTTCCCTTGTTGGGTATCTCTACCTCTACATCATTCCATTTCCTTCTATCATATCTAGTCCTTTACTCATATTCATATTCATCTCGTATCTCCTCTAAGTCTCACACACACATATACCCAAGCAGTCTCAAATTCATACAAACACGCAAGCACATGAGTCAGGTAGCAATTACAAACAAAATAAGCAAGTAGGCACACCCAAGCAATGTCACACAAATACATATGATGCATGTCTAGCCCTATGAAATGAGCTCATTCGGTCGGTTATTATCATAGCCAACCCGACCGATCCACTACCCGGATCACCATCGGACGCACATCTCCGTAGATACCCCCTTGTTACGCCTGAACGTTTACACTCTTTCATTCATTCATATATATATGGGGGTTTCTCTCTTTTTCATTTATACATATCGTGAGTCGAGACGTTAGCCCGAAGGCCCCTCATGAAACACTCACTACGTCCGATAGTCCGCTATTGTCTGAAGCTGGCACGTCGGTCCGCAAACCCGCCAAATCACTTAGACTCACGTAACATGCTCTCCTTTCGGAGTACATAAGCTATATACATGAGATGTATTCCATTAACAATGTTGGGAGATCTTTCTTATTCATCAAATTCTTTGAAAACCAAATCATTCACCCTTAGAATCGATTCCAAAGAGAAAGATTCGACTCTGAGAAAACCTGTACGTTAAATTTACAATCCTGGACACCAGTGAATCGATTCTGAGTATCCCCGAATCGACTCACGGGTCATACTTGAAAACGTTTTTAAAGACAGAATCGATTCGAATAACTCCGAATCGATTCCCTGCAACCCATTTCAAATCCATTTCGTTTTTGTTGAAATCTGAGTTGATTCCAAGGCCCCTCGAGTCGACTCGAAACTCTTGGAAAACTTTTGAAGTGAAAACTCGTTGCCCCTTTTTTTGTGTGTTATTCTCATTAATGGCGTTTTCGTAATTTCGCGGTTGGGTTCGTTCCGGGCCAAACTTTTAGCGAAGGTGTTCGTACTCGTGTTCTAAATATTTTCGTAGTCACCTCCATGTATTCAGCTTCACTTTATTTTATACCCGACGGCGCTAAGCCGGTACTGTCATCTTAGTTGACGATACGGGGTTTACATTTTCCATATTCTTTTATCTAATTAGAAAATTAGCAGGCATCTTATGCTTTCTTTCTGCCATTGCCAGATCATGGGGATGACAATAGTGGCAAGATATTAAAAGGGATGGATATTAAAGAGAAACGGCAGTTCAGGTCCTTCATGAACTTGTTTCCTTGGTTCACAAATTTGTTAGCATGAGCCAGGATCAGGAATCACTCTCGGCTTCTACAAGTGATCATAGTCTAGGAGAGAATGATGAATATAAAAAGAGTGGCTGCTGACTTGAATGATGACCCACTTGCTAAGATTATTTGGGATGTCAAGCCGCAAACTCTTCAATACGTCTTTCTTGCAATGGCAGTCAGTAGTCAAAGTAGCTTGGTCTTTTAATGTATTACTTGGTTGGTTAACTCTGGCTTCAGTGTTTTAATTATTATTAGACAACATGACAAAGTAATGAATGATGCATGCCATTATTATTTTTTACTAGATTGTATCAAAGGAATCTAGGTTGATAGATACGATTGTTTGATATTCCTTCATGCTTTTGGGAACGATTTATGCCATTTTCTTTCTGGAGCTACTTTTTCTTCCATATCTTGCGTTCATTAGAATTTAGAATTGATTCTTGGAGTGCATACGATTGAGATTTTGTTTGTCTTACTAGGATAAGACATCATTTCCACTTCTTTTAGTTTTATATATTGTGCTTTGCATAATTTTCCAGTTATCCATGATAGTGTAGTTATCGCTGCATCTCCAACTGAAATCCTATGCTTATCGTGTCTTTTGCCTTTCATCCATAATGCATATATTTGTTTCATAGTTCTAGCCTTCTAGGCCACATAATATTTGTTTGTTTCAAGCATGTTGAACTATTTACTATTTTCAGCACAACTTTCCAAGAACTCTAGTGGCTCTTGTATTGCATGTACTTTCCCAAGTCGGGGTTGAAGTTCTTTCTATGGATCAAGAAATACTTGAGAAAGATAGGTACATACTAATACCTACTGGTGTTTTTTTACATTTTTGTTTGTAACCAAGATAACATACAGCTTTTGTTTGAAAAAGGTTTCTATTACTCTTGTCGCAACTTATTGATGTTAAATTTAAGATGCAAAGCAATTTTTGAACTTCTATTTACTTCATTCAGGACATCAAGCAGTTGAATTAGCTGACGTTGAGTTCCTTTATAAGGAAAGACAACATAAGATTTCACTGTTCGCTAAGAACCCTATTTCAAGTGGTGATACAATTGTTCCTTCTATATTCATCATTTTCTTTGCCTCTTTTTTTCTGCTTTCTTCCCTTTCTTTGCTTCTTTTTCCTGCTTTCTTCCCTAATGAATTCTCTCATTACCCCATCCGCAATATGGCCTCAAAATTGTGTTTTCTTTTTTTTAGAATAAAAAATGGAAATTTCTATTTTGTTTGTATATTCAATCAACAATCATGAATTTCTTACAATGGTTTATCAAGCCAGATGATTAATGCACATACACTATGCTATTTTAGGTTCCTATTTTCCAATTCAGTTGTTCTATTTGCACACCATTTTCAGCCACTATTTCAGCCACTGTATTTAAATACGGTATAAAAATACAAACTGAAAAATCTAAATAAAACAATTCTACTCTCACCTAACACACACTTACACGCGCCACATTTTTTTCACTGCTTGTCATACTCCCCTTTAATTCCTTGCTCTTTTTCACTCACCACTTCAATGTGCGTCTCTTCACTGCGCCTTGATTGGATGTACCTCTTTTCTCCGAACTTTACTACGCTTCACTCTACTGCGCCATTTTGCAATTCTTCTTTCTTCACTTTGTAAATAATTGACAAATTGAAGAAAAAATCATAAAGTGTAAATATCATGTGGTTTAGTGATACTTGAAAGGTTGTTGTGATATTTGAAATTAAAGCTCTTATTGCTGATTTGGAATTATAAATGACATTTAGTTTAATAGTTTATATAGTTAAATGTTGAGGAACGAAACTGGTGAGAGAGAAGGAAGGAAAGACAGTAGCTGATTTTAATTGAGAGGTGAATAATTGGAATGAATGAATGAATATAAAATAAAAAAGAGTGAAGTGAGTGGTTGGGAATTAGCAACTTGGCAGTAATATGTAATTTAAATTCTAATTGAAAGTCATAGTACCCTCTTAAATTTTAGCATATAAATGACAAATAATACTAAACTAAATTAGTGTTTGATTATAAGATGAATTATCGCCCAAATTTAAATTTAGTTTGATTATTTACGTTAGTTGTGTTTGATTATAACAATAATTTGTATTATAATTAAGATTTCATTGGAGTATATTCAAATTATAGCATAAGTTAAAACTCTTAGTTTAATTTTTTGAATTTGATTATACACATAAATTATGTTTGATTATAATGAGAGTTTGTATTAAAATTTAGGTCATATTTGATTATAATTTGATTATAGTAAGAAATTACAACTTTTAATTATATATTTTGAGTTTGATTATATACCTTGAATGTGTTTGATTATAATCAGAATTTTTTCGCAATTTTGTATACTGTTTGATTATAACCAATATTTTTGTTACAGTTAAACTGCTAAATGATATTAATAAAACACTTGAACATAGATAATTAAATTTTATTTAATGATTTAGAATGTGTTTGATTATGGTCTAAATATAACATTAAACTTTGATTTGTATTCTTCAATTTAATTATTACCTTAAACAAGTTTGATTTTTATTGAATTATATAATATGATTTGGAGTGTATTTAATTATAATATAAATATAGCATTGAACTTTAATTTGGATTTTTAATTTTATTATGATTATGATTTTGAATGCGTTAATTATAAAAAAGTTTTATATTATAATTTAGATCGTGTTTAATTATAATATAATTATGATAATTAACTTTAATTTCAATTTTTAAGTGGCTTTCAAACAAATGTAATACATTTATTTAATTCTACTTGTATCAAGAAAGCACTTTGCGTTGAAAGACAAAAAATCACTGTTCGTTGAAAGAATACACGAAGCAGGGGTGATTTGAGTTATTTTAGATTGTGCGTAGAGTGTCTATATCTGGAGGTGGATTTTTGGCGCGTAAAGGTTGTTGATATATATTATACTTATATACATATAAAAGTATAAAAATACATGGTGGCTGATTTTGGTGGCTGATTTTGGTGTACAAATAGCATTTTTCTTCCCCATTATTAGCATGGTTACATGATCAAAACTAATTTGCTCAATAAATCATATCTTGCTTGAAACAGTGTCCCTTTCTTCAAACAAAATCATCTTATCTATGGAAGGAAAATCTAGAATTAACCTGCATGTTTTTTAGTTGTTATTTTTTTTTTGTCAAAATAAAAAAACTGAAAGGCATGTGACTGGGCAAAATTGTTTTGGTGATAACATACCAAATTTGATACTTTTGCTCATCTCCATCTTTTTCAATATGAATTTACTCCTCAAGAGAATAACAACATTTTTAGTCCACATTCAAACCACTGAAACAAAATTAAATTTTATTTATTGGTGTGTATAAATCTGATTGATATCATGTTTCTATTATTCTTTCTTTCTACTTGTGATGAATAATTATATTGAAGGTGCTTTTTATATCCTATCATCTATAATTTGTAGTCTAAAGTTAGAGATATAGAGTAATATACAACACAGTAAAGTGACTTTTATAAATAGATTATCGGCTTGTTCTTTTTTCGGCGATATTGTGATTTTATTGTTTGAAAATTTGTTATGTCAGCAATCATGAAAAAAAACTATCATTTATTGTGGATCCTATACCAATTGAATATGAATTGAACACCTCTCTACGTATGGTTCATGCAGTCTCTGATGATGCATAATTGATTAAGCATTGTGTTAATTTTCTTAGGGATGGCGGATATCAATACTCCGCCCCGTTCCCGTTTATAAAATTGCTCTCCGTCTCTGTCCCATTCCTGTCACGGGTCCCCGTTTATAAATTCTCGCGGATTTGGCGGATATCTGCGGATATTCATTTATTTTAATGTTTAAAAAAAAAATTAAAAATTATATATTAAATCACAAATTTAATACACACATACGTATAAAATCTCAAATATATAAAATAAAATAAAATTATGTTTCTAATATATAAATAAAATATAACTTTTATACATATATGTAAGGACAAATATGTAATTACTTCATAGGCTAGATAAGCAATTTGTTAAGCCCAACGGAGTAATGTACAGTACTGTCATAGATGGGCTATGTAAAGACGGGTTTGTAACTGAGGCTAAGAACTTGTTTTCCAAGATGATTGCACGGGGAATATCTCGTGATATTGTCTCTTATAGTTCCTTATTCATGGTTTTTGTTGTGCGAGTCAATTAGAAGAAGCTACAATATTGTTGAATGAAATGGTAAAAAACAACATCAAGCCGAACAGATGTACGTTTAGTATATTAATTGATGCGTTATGTAAAGAAGGCAGAGCAGTAGAAGCAAAGAAAATGTTTGATATGTTGTTGGAAAGGGCCATAAGCCTAGTGTTGTAACTTACAGTACTTTAATTGATGGTTACTTTCTAATTAAAAAAATGAATGAGGCAGCAAAGTTGTTTGACAGCATGATCAAAGCAGGTTTTTGCCCAATGTTTACAGTTATAGCATCATGATTAATGGATATTGCAAGAACAAAATGGTGGATCAAGCGATTGCTCTCTTTAAAAAAATGCGTCACAGAAGTTTAGTTCCGGTTACTGTAACTTACAATACCCTTATTGATGGATTATGCAAATCTGGGAGAATATCTCGTGTGCAGGATCTTCTTGATGAAATGCACAAAAGCGAACAACCCCCTGATCTAATCACTTACAATATATTGTTAGATGCTTTATGCAAATTCCATCATCTTGATGAAGCAATTGGACTATTTTAGAAAATTATTGACAGAGGACATCGTCTAGATGTGTGCATGTGCAAATGTGCAATATTCTTTTGAATGGTTTGTGCAAATGCGGAAGAGTAAGGACTACAAGAGAGTTTTTCCAGGTGCTTTTGATTAACAATTTATGTCTAAACTAGTATTTTTGTCCGTAATAATATTATGAATTTGTAAAAGTTTTTAATAGAGATATTTTAAGTACTTTAAATTATTTGAAAATTTCAGGATCCGGACGGGAATCCCAGCTAGGATCTCGTGCTTGCTTTGGGGGAATTTTGCCCCATCTCAATTTCCTCAAGGAAAATTTTTTGTGTTCGGGTCTCCATACAGGGCGGTACTCGCGGAGCTCCCTGCTTCATGAGAATTTTTGACACCCCTAGGTTAGTTAGAAACCTGAAAGTGTTTGTTAAGATTAGTTGCTAATTTGTTGAGGTGAGTTGGGTGGTTGACCAGGATTTTTGACAGATAGATTTTTGGAAGTCACTTAGTGGTAGTCCAGTAGACAATTAGTCAATCAAGATAGTTCAATGATGAATTGGTCGAGGTAAAAAAATATTCAACACAGCGAGAGATAAAGGAGGCAAAAGACAATTATGAAGGAACTCTTTAAATTTGAAAAAATTTAAGAGAGGTGGAGCAAGAGATGGAGGAAATGAGAAAGATAAATAAAAAAAATGTTGTCAAATTAGTAAAAAAAATTAGTTACAAAATTATAGATTATTTATACAAATTATAGAACTATAAATATATTATATATAATATTATTTAGTTAATAGAGCGTGAATGATGGAGATAAATAAAGAATAGGAGAGTGGGACACAGAAAATGATGAAGGGAGTGCTTATTAATTTTGGAAGAAAATATTTGAATTTAATTGTTAAATTATGTGATATATTTTAGTTGTCAAATTATTAATATATTATAGAACTATAGATATTATAAATATAAAAAAAGATAGAATAAGAGAAATATTATAAAAATGAATGGAGATAGAGAAGGAAGCTGGAAAGATGAGGAAGGGGAAAACTCATTGATTTTGGAGGTAAACATTTTATTTCAATTATAATGAGGAAGTGACATGTGACACATTTTGGTTGGAAAGTTAAGGAAAGTGATAGAGAAGTAGAATATGGAGAAGAAGAATGAGAGAACTCTTAATTTTGGAGGGAAATATTTAATTTCAATTGTAATAAAAGAGTGTCATGTAACACATTTTGGTTGTTAAGTTAAGGAGGGAGATAAAGAAAGAGGATAGGAAGAGAGGGAAGGAGAGAGTTCCTTACTTTTGGAGGGAAATATTTAATTTCAATTGCAATAAGAGAGTGCCATGTGGCACATTTTGGTTGTTAAATTGAGGAGTGTGTAGAGAAAGATGATAGGAAGAGGAGAAATGAGAGATCTCGTTAATTTTGGAGGGAAAGATTTAATTTCA
>JASCZI010271876.1:220469-234335 GCA_036250425.1 Stylosanthes scabra
ATGATTAAAAGATGACTCATCTATTAACTAATCATACATGTTATATAATTTGCAAAAGGATCAATTTAACAATTTTTTCAAAGATTAAGTTGAACATTAATCTCAAATTAAATCTTAGTGCCAACTCCTCTCACTTTTTTTTTCATGGCTGGCAAAATTTTATTTATTTATTTTTTTAACACTTGGGCAACAAAAATTTGAAATTCTAATTGTATTAAAAAAATAATGACTAATATTGATATAAAAAAAAATTTGTTGGTGCTGTAATATTTCTCTTTTAAAATCTATTCAATCACCACCATTGGAATTTTATGATTAATAAGGAACTACATGATATGGTTCTTTGTACAACACTTTCTAATAGATGTCTACTAAATCACTAAATAAGTCAAACATGATTATATATTAGAGAGTGGGAAGAAAATGATCAACAAGAAATACTACATTTTATTAGAGTTAAAATCAGTGATAAGAATTAAGAAGTTAAGAAAAGAAAAATAATAAGGCTAGATAATAAAAAATCTTATAATAATAATAAATCAATAACAATTTTAAATCTAAGTGTGTATCTCACATTTCAAATTAAATAAAATAACATTTAATTACTTATATCATCTTTTAAATAATATAAAATAGTATTTAATTTCTTTTATAACAGTTCGATAATTAAAATACACAAAAAATAATATATGAATGTGTGTATTGAAATGTCTTGTGTATTGGAACGTATATTTTAATTAAAAGAAGAAAATTGGTTATTTTAATATATAATAAAAAATGTTATAAATAGTGCCTTACAAATAAAAAATATCAATTTGTAATATGTGAAATAAAAAATAATAAATAAATTTTAAATGTTATTATTTAATATTTTGATGTTGTTATATATTTATATAAAATTATATATGTTATATAAATAAAATTATAGATTATATATATATATATATATAAAGTTATGGATGTTATTAATTTTTGAGTTAGGTTAAAAAAAATAAAAAAAGAGAATAAAAAAATCTACTATAGATATTATAGATGTTTTTTTTTTCTTCTTCAATATAGATGAGAGCGATCGTAGCTTCTTTATTAAAATAATTAAAATATATTTTAGAATCAAACAATAAATAAGATTTAATGCGAAAGAAAGAGCCTATGATATAAGAATGAGGTCAAGTTATCCTATTAAACTAAACCCATCACAATATTATCAAATTACACCAAAATGAATTTAATGACAAGATTGCACTAATTTCACATTTTTATAAAATTCATGGCAAAGTCCTTGGTTTTCTTGAATCCGTTGGACTCAACCACGAATTCAGATTGTTTTTCTTATTTCTCTGGTTCATTTCGACCTGAACGAGCCTGTATCCGGTCCATTGCAGGCGTTCATGGCGCTTGGTGAGACTCCTCCATCAGCATCACACGTGTCGAGTGAATCTTGGGAGGTCTCATTCATGGCACCTGCCACTGTGCCAACTCCTCCAGCGTCACCCGCACCGACTGAGCAGCTCGATGAGCCAGCAGCATGTGGGCAGGCCCGCAGAGTTTCACGTCGCCGAGGCTGCGGCACTAGAGGCCATATGTAGATTATTCGCTCTTTTATTTACTTTATTTATGTACTTTATTTCGCACACTATTATTTGTATTTCGGAACTTCTAGGCTTCTTGTTGATGTACTTATTTACAGATTTATGTACATACAGACTTCTTTTACATTTTTCTTAAACGCTCTAAACCGCTGTAAATGATACAACGTATAATAGTTTTCTACATAATTTTTTTTAAAACCCTAAACAAAAAAAGAGAAAGATTTAAAAAAAAATCTCATTTCGTTGAGAATCCGTGGCAAGATTTGAAACGTTAATACTCTGAATCCGTGGGACCCTGCCACGAATTTCATAAAAATTTCGTTTTGGTGTAATCTGATCATTTAATTAATTTTGGTGTATATTGATAATATTGAAACCCAAGGTTCAGAGAACCGGACCGGTCACTGAACCGGTGGACTGACTGGTTCAAGGGTTTAGAGGTTCGATCGTGGTCGGGCCGTTTACTTTAAAATATAATAAAATAATTTAAAATCATTATAAAATTATTTAAAATATAATATTATTAATTTTCAATTAAAAAAATGCTAAAAAATCGGTCCGGTTTGACCGATTTACGATTTTTAACCGGTTTTGATTGGTTTTTGACCGATCTAATGTCAGTCAATTTTTGCATGTGAACCGGACCGGGCAAAGGACCGGTTCCCGGTTTTTCCGGTCGAACCGGGCGGTCCGGTCCGGTTTTCAGAACACTGTTGAAACCATAATGATTTATTATGATAGCTTGCCCTAAGAATGAAATAATATAATAAACATTAATTAAACACAAAAATAGAAAAAGATTGATTGTTTTTTGCACCGCCCCCACTTATTCTCTAATGATGACCACTCCAATATAATCTCCCATCATCAAGCTTCGGATATAACATTCTTTTATTTGTAGATTGACTAATGGTAATTTACGTGCATGTAATAAATAAGTAAAGAATAAAGTCAATTCACAAGTAACCACATATAATTAGAAATTTAGAATTACATAATTGCAATGATATATAATGGTATTATCACTCAATTGCTTAATATGATATCTTTTTTGAGTAACTAATTGACACATTATTTGTTGTCGACAGATGGCTTTTCTCTTGAAGCTTCGGCCATACTGCCTATGAAGTATGAAGCCCTCCTTCTCTAGCTTTTCTTGGAAGTTCAGAGAAAGAACATCTAGATGTCTCTAATAAATTATGGCTCAAGTCCAAAAAAAAAAATTATGGACAGCACACATAGATCTTAATATATGGGAATAAACACAAGCTACCAAAGCAAGAAAGGAATTCAAGTGTCACTTAATTACGACGTTAACAACTTAACTTTCAACAATTTGGGTAATAATTAACACTCTCTCTCTCCGTATGTTCTTTAACAATATGTAGAATTTAAAATTAATGGAAATCAATTGTATTATTTTATAATAAAAAAAATGACACCTCATCCATTTCTTTGGATACAAGTTAATTGGACCTACTCCATGACTATTATATATATATCTTCGATCATGTTTTGTATAATTTTCTTTTTGTGACTCATGTTTTGTATATTTGGAGAGTTATTAGTTGGAGAATATTTTGGGCCAGAAATTTTATATGGTATTTCTCTTAATAACTACGCGTAGTCGCATATTAAAAAAAAAAATAATTACATAATATAATAATAAGTATTAAGTGTAATTCATAGCCAAAGAGCATTACACGTATTACCACACTATCTTTAATTGTGTTATTGAGCCTTCCAAACGTGTCTATCATATAATCGCATTGTTCATGCCGCCACAACACCTATATATACACCTTTCGCTGAAATCACATTTTCTTCTTCATAATATATAGCATATATAGCTAATTCTCACTTCATACACATACACATATCCCTTTTATTTCTCTATCATACGATCCATATTATATAGCTAGAATTTGAACTTTACCATGTCTTTCTCGACCCAGTTGCCTTTGCTTCTGTTCTTTTCTTCCCTCTTCATCCATATATCATTGGGTAAGTATGCTTTATTAGATATCATGTACAATAATTTTTTAGACTCGCGGAATGATGTCAAATTAATAATTGAGAATGGCTAAATAATTTAACATATTTGATTAGATGATTATCTAACGGTTGAACATAATTTTACGTTAATTTATGTCTCGTAATTTTTTATAAAGACATTGTGTTAATTAAGTCATCATTAAAATTGCATTTAGTAGTTAGGAAATGACGATACAATACAATTTTTTTTTAAAAAAAAAATTATTTGAAACTCAAAATAGAAGTACAAAGTTTTTGTATTTCGATTCTTTTATTAAAAATATAAGAACACAAATTTTCTATTCCTAACATAATGTCCATACAAAATAGTGCATGCATAACATTATTGAACACTTCTCTTGTTGTAAGCATATATTTCCTACTATGTATTTTCTTTGTTTTACCATGGTTGGTGCAATTGCTTCTTTGATTTTGACATACATGATCCGATGCAGGGGAGGTTGTATGTGAGGATTTGCCTACTGAAGCATGTGCGTTCTCAATAGCATCTTCAGGGAAGAGGTGTTTGCTGGAGACGTCGAGGGCGGAGGACGGCGGTGGAGTCGAGTACCAGTGCCGGACGTCGGAAGTGGTGGTAGAGAGGATGATGGGGGATTACATAGAGACGGACGAATGTGTGGAGGCTTGTGGGGTTGATAGGAAGTTTGTTGGCATTTCATCAGATGCATTCTTGGAGCCTCAATTTAGTGACAAACTTTGCTCACCACCTTGTTACCAAAAATGTCCCAACATTGTTGACCTTTACTTCAATTTGGCTGCTGGAGAGGGTAAGAATTGTTTATTGTGCTAATAAATGTTCAGAAAAATAAGTTTGGATTTTTACCCAAACTGATGCAACCAAATCATTTTAAATGAATCAGTTTTTTTTTTTTCTTCAAATAAATGACTGAAGTATAAAATTAAGTTTATTGTGCTAATTATTCATGCTATTTTCTTTTATTAAATTAAGTTTTTAGAAGATAAAAACTACGTATGATTGGATTTGATTTGGAACCAAATTATCTTGGTTGACTGATCGCCAAGTTAAAACGGAATATTTATATAATAAATTGATTAAAATTAATTTTTTATAGGTTAAAAATTAGTATTTTTATATAAATCAGTTTAAACTGATTTTTAAAGGTAAAATTGGATTGCTTTATTATCTTAGTTTCAAAATTAGTGCCCTGCCTTGTCATTAGTTACTCTACATTATTTATTCTGCAGAAGGAAGAAAGTAAAACAATAATGGTTGCAGTTGAAAATTCCATGTAGTCAACTTAATTTGAAAAACTTCTCCAAGAACTTAAATAGATATATTCAACCAACAGGAATAAACCATTGATGAACTAACATTATATATATATATATATATATAAAAGGACATGGAACATAAAAATGAGTTTTTGGTACCATACTCTATGAAAGCACCAAGATACCTTACCCTCCAACACACTTCCTTCAAATCTAATCCAGACTATTATTATTATTATTATTATTATTATGAATGAACACATTATGATCACTATACATACTATATATGAGTTACGGAGGATAATTTATATAAATTTTAGATGATAACTTAATCATTGTAAATATGAGTTATGAATAATAACTCATATAAATTTTGGATAATAACTTATTTATTGATTTTTTAATGACTTTCTAATATTGGTTCCGTAGCACTATTATTATTATTATTTACCGAAGGTTGATTATTCGCTTTGGTGCATTACATATAAAACAGGGGTGCTTTTGCCAGAATTATGTGAGAAGCAAAGAATGAACCCTGGACGAGCCATGTTTGAGCTTCTAAGTTCTGGAGCTGCCGCACCTGCCCCTCTTTCTGGTTTCTCAGAGGACATAAAATCAGCATCTGCCCCAGCTCCATTATAAACATCATTTCTACGTCCTTAGAAAAAATTAAAAAAAATTCACTTTGTATTTGAAGATAGAATATAAATTGACAGAGTTATTATGTTACCATATACTACCGGAGGATATGTAGTGATGAGTATGGATTCTTTATTATGGATTGATTGGGTTTAGTTGATGAAATATTATAATAAGCTTTATAGGAGAAAAAAAGAGAGAAAACAGATATGAGTATGCAGCAGTGTATATTTTGCCAACTTTCATTGATCTAACACCATTCAATAAATAAAGTTCAGAAAAAAGATTTATATGCTTGATAGAGAGAATATTTTAAATTCTATAGCATTTTTCAACTAAAAATTATTGTATTAATCTATTAGACTAAATATTGAACACGCCTTAGTCTTACAGGGCTTGTCACTAGTAAGTGGATTGCTATACGTATAAGATGAAATTTCGAATTTTCAATATTTATTTAAGCAGATAAGTGAATTAATTATTAAAAGTTCAAAAAATTTTCTAAAATATATCACATTTTTTAGTAATTTAATATAACTTTAGTACATCTTAATTATGGTCCGCAAATATATAATTTTATATGAGTAAATTGTCTATTTTATTTAAGTCTTAAATAAATTTTTGGGGAAAAAATTAGTCTTATAATTTTAAAAATTTAGAATAAATTATTTTTTTATTCATAAAATAAAAAAATAAAATATATTTGTTATTCTAAATGTTTACTAACAATTTCAAAACGCTCCTAAATATGTTTTAATTTTATTCTTTAAGTTTTCGAATGATATCAATTTTATTTTTATTTTTAATTTTTTTACAATCAACAATTAGTCAATTCTTTTTTTTTAAATTTCACCTTTAATTTCTTTTTATCATCACCTTCTTCTTTTTCTTCACAACAATCCATCACCACCATTCTTACAATCCACACCGCCACCAACAATCATTCATAATCATATTACAACATGACCGTCCTTATTCAAAATAACATGGTAATTAGTTGAATAAGACTCAAAAAACATCAATCTTAGCAAACACCAAAGGCACAGAGCAATGACCGCATTTCCAACTCTATTGTGTCTCATTTTTCATCTTCACTTTCTTGCTTCACAAACACCAAATCCCACTAGCAAGAGACCTGCGCGCGGAAGAGCAAACAAAGAGACTCGTATATTGATGTTATGCTGGTATAAACTCGCAGTATATTTTATTGTTAAGAACCTGATTTGAATGCAATATCATATTTGATATATACTACATGATATGAAAACGACTAAATCAAGCCTATGTTCTTTCGATAATTTGTAAAAGGAAATGATCATACAATGATCATACATAAAATCAATTTGATATCTAAAAGTAGAAGTTCATCCTAAAATAATGATGAAAGTATACATGAAGAATGTCAAATTGGATCTGTCCAAATTTGGAACCTAAGTTAGAAAGAAAATTTCTTTGCAAAACTGAACAAAATATATGCTCGTTATATGCATGGTTGCTTAAATTGGCTGACAAATATAGCCTATATATCCCTATGGGAATGCCAAAAGGATGCACAGTTGAAGATTGTTACCGAGTAATGAAATTACAAAGACTAACCATACAATGAGATACGGATATGAATAGTAGTTATAATTTATATTTAACATAGAAGTAGAATGGATTAGGTTTAATTACATTCTCAATATTAACAATATTGTCTTCAAAAATGTATTCATGCATAGTTAAAAAAGCAACCAAAAGGATTCCTCCTAGTGCACTCTAAAAAAGGATTAGCTATGAGTATGTATAACTTCGAAAGTAGGGAAAGCTCATGTCTTTTGTGATTGAGTGATATGAGATTGGCGAAGCAAAATGGGCTTACTAATCAATGGTAAAATTTGTTCATGATATAACTTGTTTCAAAAAGAGTAAAAATCCATGACCATAAGTTTTCAATGGCACATATCTGCACAAATATAATTATACAAAATAACATAAGTTGACATCTCCTTTTGGTGATAAGCCATTTTTTGACGGTTACTTTAAAACTATTGTGCTATTAGTATATAATATAGGAAAGTTTTCACATATGCCATGGCACATTCTGTGCAATGTATGGTCCAATAATGACATTTTATTGGCATATTTATATGACATGATGCAGAGGCATTGAGATATATAATAAAGAATTCTGAGGGTGTGAATGGCTTGGTAGATGATGTTATAGACTACAAAGAGGGGAGGCATAGGGTGATTCCTTTACGGGTTCAAGCAAGAACCAAAGTAGACTTGATGATAATGACAAGGTGTGCCCTTATAGGTCTGTATTTATCATCTTGCATAGGATACATGCATAGCCAAGCCATTGCCTTTTTTTTTCATGAGATAGATAATATTTTAATTTTATACAAATTAAGTTGATGATTACGCATATTACTATAATAAATATATGTAAATCAGTTAAATGTAATTTATTTTTAATAATGTAGTATTTATTAAATAAATATATCAAAATTTTTATTTTTATTTAAATAATATAAAATCATAAAATCATTTTATTTATATTTTACATTAATGATTGATTTTGACCTACATTTAGTATAATATATAATTAAAGATGTTGTATGAAAAAATTATTGATGTTAAGTAGTTAATTAAAATGATTTCAAATTATAGATTATTATCTCTAGCATTATATTTTTTGAAAAATGTGAAACTATATAATTTTAATATTTTATTTTATGTACATGCATAGTTAACAAAAAAAACTTTAAATAAATGCAAATTAGATTTTTAATTTTTATAAAACATAAATTTAGATTTCATCATATATTAATATCAATTTATTATAATTACCAGTAAAATACTAGTTTTGAAAATAATGATAACTTATGCATAAAAAAATACAAAATAACATTGGCATAAATTCATGGTTCAATATGACTTTATGAGCCCAATGACATAACAAGCCATGATGATGTCCCCCAAGACCAAGAGTTACAACTCTACAACTGGCTAAATTTGTCCAGCGCTACTCAGGAGGTTGTGCATTGCAAGCTACTACTTCTAGTGTCTCTTTTGGTCTTTTCAAAAAATAATTTAGGGAGGATTTCATAATTTCACCATTAGCTATAAGATAAAACATAAATCATCAACTGGACCGTACATGGCATAGAATGTGCCATGACATATGTGAAAATTTTCCTATAATATATGTTATTAATGGCAGATCATACCAACACACATCACCAATATCTTTTTATTCACAATATCTTTTTATTTATTCTTCCTAATATGATTATCATCATTACTGATATAATTGTTGAACTAAGAAAAGAATTGCAATCTTTGAAATTAAGACAATCTAATTAATATATACTCTAACTTATATTAGTAGACAATAATATATAATTCAATAAAAGTTATATAAGCTGCAACCTATTGCAAATTTCACAGGTATTCTTGTTATAGTGAGCTAACTTGCAAATTATAATGTTAGTTGAGAATATTTTTTTTTAAGATTTCATGTATCTTTTTTATTTTGCAGAGCCACCAAAGGTAACTCATTCCAACATTATAAAGAGGCGAAGCTAGAATTAATAAACTAATTGCAGGCTGAGTCCTGATTAGCCAAAAAACTAAACAGCATGTTTCTGGTAATCATGGTGAGAAGTGAGAACCATCTTTATCAACTCCAATCTAGCCTTCAAAGCAGTTTAGCACAGAAGCTTCTAATCAGATATCCAAAAAAGCCACTCCAAATCCATATTAAAAAGAGTGAACAAAGAAATGATGTGATGTGTTGGGGATAAGTTGACAAACTTACTCAACCTCTTTGATCCATAATTAAAGTAGCTTTAAGAAGAGGATACATTTCCACCTAATTTGTTTAATGTTTTTTTTTAAACTTTTTTGTCGACCAAGCATGAAACTAAAATCTTTCTTATTCTAAATTAAAGGAAATAACATATAGGCTCACTCATGAATAGCATTGGTATAAGGCAAAAACATAAATTTCCAAGCAAAATGTATTAATGTATTTTTGAAAAAATAACTAAGGCTAAATTGATAAATTTTGCAGCCCAAATTGTTTTAAATACAGAGTTAATTGAATGTTTATAGAAAAAAAAGAAAAACTCTTTTAGTTTTTTTGGTGGTGATATAAACTCTTTTAGTTATCTGATTTAGTTGATGAAGAGGGGGTTAAGTTTGTTTGGAATCTCCTAATCACATATCAACATCAAGTGAGACTCATATGTGAATGAATTTGTTTGGAATCTAAATGTTGCAGCTCCTAACATGATTTTTGCAAGCCCACTTTATCGAATTCTTCTTGAATTTGCAACTAAAGCAACAAAGACGGTCCTAAACTCGAGCAAGCATAGATTCAAGACACAACATAAGCTATCATATTTAAGGGCAACTTAAAGTTTGCCACTCCAAGTTGCTTACATTTTTTTTTGTCACATAGCTAGAGAAAACACTAGATTTCAAAATACCGAGTATGAGACTCGAGTCGTTCTCCATAGGAATTGAATCGTGGTTTAATCTTGGTTGTAAAATTATATGGGGTTGTAATTGTGTGTGTGTGGGGTAAGAAAAGTGGCAAAAGCAAGAGATTACTTGGCAAGAAATAAGGTGCTTGATCTTGAGTCGAAGTATCGTGTGTTCTTATGAAGACTACTAATCCCAATTATGAATGGTTATCATGTAAGACACGAAACCATACTCTGTCAAGAGGTCGAGTGGACGGAATTAACCTCGTCCCGTAAGTCCTAGACAACTCATCTAGTGCGAAGGTCCTAGGTCCTTGGAACTCGAATAATCTATCAAGTTCACCTCATTAAGGACTCAATCATCACTAGCGAAAGCCTAGCGTCAACGGGACAGTTTTAACCCGGGTCTGAACCCATTCTTGTCCTTAGGGATTAGTAGCTAAGATCATCCACACTTCAACCCATGACCAAAGCACAAGAACACTACTCCATAATTATAAGAAACAAAACATCAAACACTTGGTGGGCAAGAAATAAAGACATGGTTATAACTATGAAATTAAACAAACAAGACGATCAATAGAGTAAATCAACAAGAGAATCAACAACTATAGCTACTAGAAACATAAAATAGCAATGGATCATAAAATAAAGCAAGATAAGAACAAAGATATAAAGATTAAGAAAGCTATAAAGATGAGAAATTAATATGAATAAACTAGAGATTCATTAACAAGAGAGTAAATATCCACAAAGCAAGTAGCAAACCAAGTAATAAAAGAAGAGTTTGGTTGGTGATGGTGGTCAAGAAAGATGAAGAATAATAAAAGAAAACTAAGAGAAAATGAGAGAAATGGTAATTTTCCCAAAAACTTTTTAAAACTACCAAAAACTACAAATTGATCCTAAGGGTGGTGTATATTTGTGTCTCTAGCTGTTCTTCCTTATATATGGTCGAATAGGGCTTGAAAAAGGGGCCGGGCCCTGGCTTGAAAGCTTGGAATTCCCATTTTAGCCTTAATTATTTTTGCCCCTGACGTTATCATGCGCGCAATCATCGTTGACCTTCTCGTTCAGCAGCCTTAACGTGCGAACGCACGGGTGAGGCGTGCGGGCGCGCGGTTGGAGTTAGGGCCCACATTAGACGCTCCAGGGTATCGTGCGAGCGCGCAGTAAGGCGTGCGTGCACGCGGTACCCATTTTTCTTCTTTTTGGCTTTCTTTCTTCTCTCTTTGTTTTCCATGTCCTTTCCTAGCTTCTCTCATGCTTTCCTTCATCCCCTTAGCTCTCAAATTACTAACAAATACATCATTGCACCAAGTGGGAGAATATTTAACAATTTTATGTGCATTTCGGAAGCTAATTTGACATATAATTATTTAAAAGTACAAAACAGCAAGAGGTAAAAAACATGATCATTTTCTAGCAATTGTGTGAAAATTATTGATAACGTCATCTCTTTTAACATGAATTTTATCGTCAAAAACCTCCTCATCACCTGTCCATCAGCAGGACTTGGGACCATTCCATTACCACCTTCTTCAGATGCAATTGATTTTTCTTTGCAAGGAGTCTCCGAACCATCCCCAGGACCTAACATTTTTTTCTCCTTTAAACACACAACACAACCTCAAAAATTTCTATTCCTAAATTTGCTAATAACCAAACACTTTTTATTCACCTAAAAGGACAACACATCCTCAACAAATAGAATGAACAATATGAAAAGCATAGGATGTTTTCAACATACCTCATTCATGTTGAGAACTGACTCAATGATGTCAATATTAATAGAGCCACCCGTAAGCTTAACATTAAGTGAATTATGTGACTGAGTTGCAATCTCACCAAGTGTCAATAACCTGAAGGACAAATGCTTATAATTGAGAATAAGATTATGCCAGTAACCTAAAGGACAAATGCTTTTGCATTTATACATATAACCAAAGCAGGAACAAAGTTAATCCAAAGTCATACCTCTCCCTAAATTGCATAACTTCAGGGAATTATGGATTCAATAAATCCTTGAGGAATGAAAAATGCTTTGAGTGCTTGTTTCATCCAAATAGAAATTGGGCTTAAATAGCTGCGCAACCATAACAACAGGCTCAACAAGGTCTCCCTGCAGGAAATGATTGAACTGACTAACCATTTTAGACCCAAACAATGTGCACTTCATCTTTCTTTCCATGTCTAAAGTGTTAACATGCTAGACAAACTCTATCTGCTCATGAGAATTCAATATATAGAACAACTAAGGGAATTCAAAGTATGCAGCAACTATTCATGTTTGTGCTTAAAGGCAATTTAGAATATGCAGCAACTGAGTGAATTTAAAATATGCAGCAACTATTCCTGTGTGCTCAAAGGCAATTGTAGCAACAAAGCGAATTTAAAATATACAGCAGATAAAGTGTTAGACAAACTCTAAGTCCTCCAAGTACACAACCATTCACATGCTTGCATCCCCAGTTCATGTAATCATGTTAACCACATTCTCCTTCCCAACCACATGAGCCAAGCAATTTGGGGGATGAAAGAGTATTACTAAAGAAGCATAAGTGACTTAAAAGGACTATTAATTTAACAGCACGACTGAAAACGACTCTTACCTATCAATTGAAATTGGCGCGCTTCCACAGAATATCTTTTATTTTTATGCATGAAAAAAAATTTTTTGCAGGCTGCAAGCCACCAAAAGAATATTAAAATTAAAATGAGAAGCTCTAATACTTTTTTTTTAAACAGAATATTTACTAAATTTCAAATTCAGTTAGAACCATGATTTAAAAGAGTCTTATCCTTTCTTTTTCTTCCAAACAACATATTATGATACTCATATAAACAAATATAGATACTAACAACTAAAAAAAAGAAGATATACATTTTAGTTTATCCAGATAAGGGTTAAGTGATGAACTCTGCAGCAACTATTATGGCAACTATGGACTATGGCGATGCAACTATGGCAATTTTGTCTTTCTTACCTTTCCATTAAGTGTTGGGCATCGCGACCATGCCCCATGGAGAATTAAAAATAGAGAAGTAAGAAAGAAGAATAACACAATCACAACACAAGAGAATTAACGTGGAAACCCAAAAACAGGGAAAAAAACCACAGCCGTTGCCAAACGACAGCCAAGAAAATATTATGGAACAAGGATTACACCATACATCACAATATTTTCTACTCCGGCACCAAGCACTCCCACACTGTTTCAATGACTACACCCTCTACACTCTTACAAGAGAAAACTCTAAAGTAGAAGAAGGAATTTAAAAGTCATACAATGTGTATTGACTTGGTACAATTAAAACTCTCAACTTAAGCCCCTATTTATAACATAAAGGCCCACTCACACTTCTTATAACAAGCGATGTGGGACTTCTTATAAACATTATTTTCAACCAAACCCAACAATTTCCACCTTGATTGAAAATAATAACATTGTCAACACCGACAATCATAGCTCCATAGCTATCACACTCCATCATAAAAAAGTGCATCCACTTAGAATTAGCCAATTCTAAGAATTTCATCAGCACATGTCGAACAAACCTTGCTGAGACTTTATGGTGTTGCTTCCATGTTGGCTTTCCTTGGAAGTAACTCAGCCATCGACATAACTCCACCATCACACAACTTGCATCAACTGCCAACCAATGCCCATGTGTAATTGTGGACCCGCTAACAGCTCATCCTCTTCCATGGCAGTACAGACCTACCAAAAGGATGTATCTCTCAACCAGAGAGGCGCTGACTCGGAGCCTTTTGCCGAACTTGCTCCACCAGGACAATATCTCTTTATATGCCCAAACCTTCCGCATCTTGTGTAACCCAGATTGTATCAATACATCCTTGACTTGAACTTGCC
>JASCZI010271876.1:234345-252129 GCA_036250425.1 Stylosanthes scabra
TCCTTCCATCAAATTTCTCTATATCAAACTTCATGGCGCTTGAAATAGGTGCCATTGCAGCAACACAACAATAACCAAGCTACCACGAACGAACAATTCTCCAACACTACACAGGATAAGAATTTACATCCACCGAAACATAGCTCTGATACCACTTATTGGGTATCGCGACCATGTCCCATGAAGAATTAAAAATAGAGAAGTAAGAAAGAAGAATAACACAATCACAACATAAGAGAATTAACGTGGAAACCCAAAAACAGGGAAAAAAAACCACGGCCGTTGCCAAACGACAACCAAGAAAATATTATGGAACAAGGATTACACCATACATCACAATATTTTCTATTCCGGCACCAAGCACTCCCACACTGTTCAATGACTACACCCTCTACACTCTTACAAGAGAAAACTCTAAAGTAGAAGAAAGAATTTTAAAGTCATACAATGTGTATTGACTTGGTACAATTAAAACTCTCAACTTAAGCCCCTATTTATAACATAAAGGCTCACTCACACTTCTTATAACAAGCGATGTGGGACTTCTTATAAACATTATTTTCAACCAAACCCAACATTAAGATTGATAACTCTGCAGTAGTAGCAACTGTTGCACCTGCATCCATGACAATTCTTTCTTATTGTTGTTACCTACATAAATAGAAAAACTAAATACCTCATCTTCCAGCGAAAAAAATAAACAAAAGAATTAAGAAAAAAACACACAAATTTTGCATTATTCAACAGTGACAACAAAGTTATATGATGCACTTAACCATTAGCAAATTGATATCCTAGAAAACACACTAATGTACCTTTGACATTAACATGTCCTTTGATTCAGCCATTCAGGTTGTTCCCACACCTTGCATCTCAAACCAATTAAAAAAGAAATCCATGATTCAAATCAAAAGGTTTATAATTTATAAATATCACTAAAAATTCCAATCGGAGAACTTTTTGCTTTTGGCCATTACAATATTCATATCTCAATTATGCTGTTGATTCAATGTTTATTAGTCTCTCAGTAGCTTATATAAGAGTTTCCTTTTAGCTTGTTTAGACGTTTACCCAGAATTTGACCCAACAAGCTCTATTTTTTTCTTTATATTTTTATTCAAAAGTCAATTATTTTTTGTTTTACCATGAAATGTTTTGTCAATGAGTGGTAAAAGATTTGAGTAATGATGTTCTTAATACATTGAATGTATCAAATGTATGAAAACTTTATTTCTTCAGTAAAAACTTAACAAAATCTTAGTAAACAAGAAAAGGTCACTGATGGAGTCCATGAAAACTTGACTATTATTCACAAATATTACTGCCTCCACTCTTTTTTATCTATCACAAATACTGAAAAGGTTGAAATCAAGAATAAGATAGAGAGCAGAGACAATATTGTTAAATTATACAGAGATAGAGAAAAAGGAACACAGACCAATTTCTTTGTCCACCTTCTTTGGATTCAGGATCAAGCTTTCGTTTTTTTATTTTGTCCCTTCTTGGTAAACTTAGATGAAGTAAAAAATAATGCCTGCTGCATCACCCCAAACCTTCACCAATTTAACGAAGAAAAGAAAATGGAAGATTCAGGCTGGGTTTGATAAAGATTTTCGGAGGGGTGCTTGTACTCTTTGAAAGCATAAGTACCTCATTTTGTGTTTGGTAAGCCAAAAAGGCGACGTGCTTGTGCTTGTAGCTTTTAAAAGATAAAGGTGCTTTTGAAAGCACCTAAGGAGGAGCTTATTAAAGATGGCTTGTGCTTATCAAAATTAAAAAGTTTAATATAGCCCTATTTAATAATAAATATTCGCATTTATTATTACATTTATATCTATTATGGTCATTTTAAATTTTTAAAGTCATTTTACCAAACGCAATTGTTGTTGCTTGTGCTTATTAAAAGATCAATTTTATTTGATTTTACCAAAGACAATTGTTGTTGCTTGTGCTTATTAAAAGATCAATTTTATTTGATTTTACCAAAAGCATGTGCTACGACTTTTAAAAAGCTATCTTTTAAAAGACAACTTTCATAAGATACTTTTGAAAAGTAAAAGTTTTATCAAACCCACCCTCAATCTGTTGTCCCAAAGCAATGAAGAAGTCAAAGATAATCATAACAGTACTAATAATAATAATAACTAACCTGGTTCCTAATAGTTGTAAGTTAATTAAGAACAAATCCCAGAAGGCTCCATAACAGTAGTAAGTTAAGAACAAATCTAGAAAATTTGTAAGAGAACTTGGAGGAACAACGACAATCGGTGGTTCCTTTGAGACAAACACTCATGCTGTAATCTCCGGCTTCTTTGCAACTTCCGTTGGCTGAGATATCCACCGTGAAAACTTTGTTCCCCTCTGCTCCTTTAAGACAAATTCTCACTTGTTCAATACTTCTGCCAGTCTTGTTAGCTTCCTATTACGGATCAAGAAGATGACGAAAGGGGCATGTGAGGTGGGTGAACTTTCCTTCTCCTTCCTCGTCTCCTCTCTTCGCCGGTGGCGGGTCCTAGGTCAGGGGCAACAGCACGTGGATGTGTTCTTCTCCATTACTTGCAAGTTCCTCTCTTATTACGCTGTGCGCAACTCTTGCCGCCAGTGGCTTCCAAAAGGCAGTCACAAGAAGAGAATAGGGTGGTCAAAATGAAAGAGAGACTAACATGTTCTGAAGTTTGGCGAAAAATTTCCTCGACTAGCCATTCTCCGAAATTCAAAAAACTAAATCCGATTAAGAAGCACCAGATTCATTAGGGAATTTACGGTTGGATAATAGGAGCCAATATCCGTGTGAAATTCAATCTGAGACGCTATTTTGTGTTGCGTAGAGGAAATGTTGGGTTTTAATGGAGGGGATTGATTCCCAACTTGCAATGCACACTTCGGACCGCTGTGCAAAATTGGAACCCACCGCAAGAATGGGGAGATCAAGATCGAGGGTTCGTAGCACATGCGTTGCGAGGATTTTGGGGAAAGACACTATTCTTATTCATACGCGTCGCTCTATGCCTCACCCTGATCACTGTTTTGCGGGGTATACGTAAAATATTACGATCATTCTTCGTTTTTCTTCATCTTCCCAGAACCCTCAATCAACTCACCATCCTCTTCTTACCCTCCAAAACCAACCACAACAACAACAATCATTTTTCAAAAACTCTCTTTTTTCTTTTCTTCTTATTCTTTTCCAAAAACTTTTTATGCTGTCAAGTAATTATTTTTCCATTCAAAGTTTCAGTCTTTTGCATTTTCCACTCTTGGGTCTTCATTGTTGATTTTTATAGGCTATTGTTTGTGAATGCAATTTGATTTTGTTTTTTATCTTTGATTAAAGAACTTTCTTCGTTTATTCTTTCGGTTTTGGTTCGGAATTTATTTGGGAACAAGTGAAGAAGATAATAATTAGAGGTACCAAGAAAAAAGAGTTTGATTGTGATGCATGAACATCATTAGTGATTTTAATGATTCATTTCTTGCAAATTAAGTAAACAATTAGTCTTATACTCAATCAAATTCATCACTTTTTATCATCATAGTTTTGAGTATTTGAATTCAATGACAATTGCAGGAAATGAAGAAGATTAACAAAGGATTAGAAGAGAAAGAATTAAAGAATAAATGATCAACATCAAGGCAAAATACTTAGAAGAAGTTAAGGGTTAAATTGAAGAATTTTTGATGATTTTTGAAGAATTTGAAGATCACCTCCAGTAGGCACCCAAATTGGGGCGTTAAAAACGCCAATTGGGGCGTTTTTACACCAAATGGGGCGTTGGAAATGCCAGCCCAGGCGTTAAAAACGCCACAACATGACCTTTGCCCACTAAATCGATGATAACTTGAGCTACAGAGGTCCAAACGAGGCGGTTCCAGTTGCGTTAGAAAGCTAACATACAGAGCTTCGAAACGATATATATATATGTCTATAGTGGACAATTGGTTTGAGCTTCGAGCAATCTCAATCTTTCAGTTCGTAAAACTAACGTCATGCCAAAAAACGCCCAAAACTCCAATTCTTCAACATACTTGGGGCATTTATAACGCCAGCAACAAGTTCTCAACGCCCAAGCTTTCATTTGGAAGAAGCTTGGGGCGTTGGAAACGTGGAGAACAAATGGCTACTCGAAGTGCATCATAAATCAATTAAATTGGTGGAAAAATCAAAGAAAATTAGGAGATGTAATTTACTAAATCAAGGGCTTAATTCAAGGGATACATCTGTAATTTGATTAGTAAAATCTCCTAGAGATAAGATAGAAATTAGATTAGTTGATTTGATTGGATTTGGATTTGATTTGATTTAATTTTGATTTTAGATTAGTTAATTAGTATAAATAGGTTTCTAAACCATTAGGGTTTGAAATCTAGCACAGTCGTAGACTTTAGATTGTTATTTTCAAAATTATGACTAACTAAACTCCATTGTTGAGGATGAGGAGCTCTGTTCATCCCGGCATAGCATACTAATTCAAGTTTTCGGTTTTCTTCAATTTCAAGTTATTGATCATAATTCAACTTTCAAGTTTTCTGTTCTTCATTGAGAATTAGGATTACTGAGAGGTAAACTTCTTCTCTGTTGTTTTGATTACTTGGTTTGAGAGAATTAGGATAATCATAACAAAGGTTGGAAACTTGTTTCTCATCATTTATCATTGAACTAGAGATAGGGATTTGATAGATTGTGCAACACTTATTCTGTTAATGACTTCAATAGGTTTAGAAATAGATTGGGTACGTGACATATAACTTGATCTAAAATCACTATTGAGTTTTAATAAGAATTGAATCTGTTTGTGTGCTTCACCTCTTTTCTTAATTAGTTAATCAAGAGATTGATAATTGGTTAGGTTTAGAGAAACTAAATCACTAAGAGATTAGGGTTTAGTTAATTAGGATTCGTTGGGAATTAGATCATAATTGTTAGAGAAGAAACTGAAAATTAGAATTGGTAGCTTAGGGTAAAACATCTCCAAATCCTTAACACTTTCATTCACTGCTTTCTCAATCACATTACTTGTTACACGTGCACTAGTACATGTTTATTGTTCACTGTTTGGTTTGTTATTGCATTATACACCCTCTCTGTTTTGTTATTTGTCTAGTCAATAAGGTTGGTTGAATTGTATTGCTTGTTCCGTCAATCCTCGTGGGAACGATATCCACTCACCGTGGTATTACTTGTACGATTCGGTATACTTGTCGAGTTTAGGATTGTAAAATCCGTGTTCAGATTGTAAAAAAAAAAAATAACCGTAGAGATATAATTGATACAAATGAAAATTTTAAAAGACAAAATTGAAACAAATTGAAATTTAAAAATATTTTTAAAATTTTTAATAAATGTGAGGGAAAAAATATTTATCTAAATAAAAATAAAGAGACCCATAAAATTACTCGGTGAATTTTAGCCTGCGCTGGCCGACATCCACGCATGCGTCATGAAGAATGTTTAGTGAATTTGTGTTTTGAACCACAAATAAGGCTTATTTGAGATGTAACAAATTGTGAGGATGTACGTGAAAAATTAGTGAATGAACTGACAAATTGTGAGTGTGTAAGTGAAAAATTAGTGAATGGGCTCTTTAGTATTAGTGGGGATTTTGAACTTTTCCTTTTGTTTTTGTGATGGGTTAGCTCTAGACAAAATCATTTGGACCATATGAAATGTGGACCATATTAAAAAAAAATTGTACATTGGTGGATCATTTTCGTATATGTTACCGGTGTATTGCAAGAACTTGGTACATTAATATTAAAGCAAGTTACACTTGAGACAAAAAAATAAAATCAAGGTTACACAAATTTCAAACAATTTTTTAATATACAAAGAAAGTAACAATTGTTGAATATTCATCCGTATATTCTGCGTGGAATATTCAGATACCTCTCTCCACCTAATTTCGTACCATAGGCTAGATTTCATTTTTAAACAATTGTTGAGTAGTTAACTACACATTGTGCGTGTCCTTCTTTAGAAAATACCCTCTAAAATTAAAATTTTATGTTTTTAAATTTGAATACACAACAACTCAAATAATCAACCAACTAGTCTCCACATATTATCCTCTTATGTAAGTGACAGTTCAGTGAGCTATTATTCAATAACCTTAGCATCACTAAATTTATTAACACATGTTGCCAATAATAATACTATAAAATAGGATATGGGCATGATTTTCCTTTTACGAAATAATTAAACAATCACAACAAAATATTTTAAATCCTTCGCATTATTTCACTACTCTTGAATAGGGACTTGATCTTTTTTCGTATTAATAGGGACTTGGTTAACAACTATGCTCTTCGACATTTTTTGCAATATCTCAATAAAATATATGAAAATGATCCACCAATGTACCAATTTTTCTTAATCTGCTCCACATTTCATATGGCCCAAATGATTTTGTCTAGAGCTGACCCCTCACAAAAATAAAAGGAAAAATTTAAAATAGGGCCACTAATACTAAAGAGCCAATTTACTAATTTTTCACCTATACCCTCACAATTTGTTACATCTCAAATAAGCTCCATTTGGGGTTGAAAACACAAATTCACTAAACATTCTTCATAGCATGCGTCTTACTTGCCTCTGTTAGCTTCGTTACACATGTTGAGCTTCTGTTGGCCCTTTCTCTGAGTGCAGTAGGGGGCGCACATACGCCTGGATGTTAGCCGACGCAGGCTAAAATTCACCAAATTACTCACAACAGAACTAAAATAAAGTTATACTTATGAAAGATAAGTTCTATTTAACGAAGGTATCTGATAAGAGCCGTCCTAGGCGTCGCAAACAAGATTAGTTCGGGATTCCCTTGCGTTCGTGAGAACGAGAGAGAAAGATCGTCGTAGCAGAACCCAAACAAGTTATGAATGCGAGCTAAGAACATTCTTGTCAACAAAGAGTGTCACAAGAGCTTGCAACCACGTTAAAAATACCGAGTACGGGACTCGAGTCGTTCTCCCAACGAGTTAACGCATGGGCCGACTTTGGTTGTCAAGGAAATTGGGGGTTGCAATTGTGTGTGTGAGAAAAGAGAGCAAAAGAGAGATTAGAGAGAAAACTGATAAAAGGGGTGCTAGGCCATGGATCAAGATATCATGTGTGTCCCCATAAACGCCACTAATTTCCAAGTATAGATGTTTAGCATGTAACCCGCGAAGCCACACTCTACCAATCGGTCGAGTGGGTAAATCAACACCTTCCATAAGTCCCAGGGTTCTCATCTTCCAGAGCAACGGTCCTAAGTCTTTGGAACATGGATAAATCCTCCATGTTCACGTCATTAAGGACTCACTCTCTCTGGCAAAACCCTGGCGTCTACAGAAGATGCCAACCCAAGGATTAACAGCCGTGTCACCCACGAAGCCACACTCTACCAATCGGTTGAGTGGGTAGATCAACATCATTCCACAAGTCCCAGGATTCTCATCTTCCAGAGCAACGGTCCTAGGTCTTTGGAACATGGATAAATCCTCCAACGTTCACCTCATTAAGGATTCACTCTCTCTGGCGAAACCCTGGCGTCTATAGAACGGCACCAACCCAAGAGTTAACACATCTTTTCTTTAGGGACTAGTGGCTAGGATCATCCACATCTCAACCCATGACCATAGCACAAGAACACTACTTTATAATTAAAGTAAACAACACATCAAACACTTGGTAGGCAAGAAATAAAGACATGATTGCAAATATGGAAAATAAATTAGCAAGATGAATTAAAGAGAGAATCAACAAGAAATAACAAAAGAATCATAAAAGAGCATGAACATAAACTAGAAATTGTAATATGTAAAGGAAAGCAAAATAGAAGAAGAAACTAGAATTGCATTAATTAAAGAGAACAAATATCCACAAAACAAGTAGTAAAATAAAAGTTTGGTTGGTGATGGTGATCCTAGAAGATGATGAACAAGAAAAAATAAACTAAAAGAAAATGAGAGAAATGGAGATTCTCCCAAAAACTTCCTAAATTAATCTAAGGCTAATGAGCACCCAAGAAGGGCCTCAAAATGGTGGTAATGAGTTGTGGTAGCATCTCTCTATTTATAGGCATCAACTTGGCTTAAAATTCTCTTTTTAGCCTTCAAATGGAGTGGACAGCACGCAATGGCGCGCCCGGGCCATGTCCATCGCGTGCCCGAGCCCTCCAACGTAAACTTTGTCATTAAACAAGGGTGGTGCGGCCACGCCAATTGGGGCGCGCGGCCGCGCGGTCAATGCAGATTTTCATATGGACTGTTGTACATCGTTGCGAAGCTCTAGATGTTAGCTTACCAATGGCATTGGAACCAAGTCATGTGGACCTCTGTAGCTCATGTTATGATCAAATTAGTGACAAAAGGTCAGGATTGACAGCATTAGGAGATCCTCTGCGCACTGATTTTCGGATGCGAATTCGTCATAGAATCGCTTAGAACCGGAAGAAGTCTTCAACATAAAAGTTGTAGACATTGAGTTCATATTTCCAAAGAGTCCAAGTTTGCTCCAATCTGATGACTATAGCTCCGTTTTTCCGCTTCGTATTCTTCCTTCTTTGTGAAATCTCCGCTTTTGCATGCTTCCTCTAAACCATTCTTGCTTCCAATGTTCTTCTTAGCCTTTCTCATGCTTTTCTCAACCCCTATAAATCTGAAATATACTAGCAAACATATCATTGCACTAAGGGGGAGAAGATTTAGCAATTTATATGCATTTTAAAGGCTAATTTAACATATAATCATTTATGAGCACTTTCTAGCAAAAGATGGAAAACATGGTCATTCACTAGCAAATATATGAAAAAAGTATTGATGAGGGCATCATTTTATGCATGAAATTTATCATCAAAAACCTCCTCATCAGTATCCAAATAAGGTTTTTTTATATAAAGAAAAAATAAAAATATAATGAAAACTATCAAATTGCATTGGATGTTGAAAATTTAGAGATGGCATGCAGGAGCATAAATCTTTATGTTTGTGTTGTTAATTAAAGTAGTCTAGTTTAGTATATTTGTAATATAAGTTAGTCCTACATTGATCAAGTCATGAAGATTTTCTCCTCCCCTACTAATATAAATATGCATATGTGCCCTTTTTCTTATAAAAGTTGAGTTACTTAAATTTAAATAAGTTGTGTGCTTATTTTTCTTTAGGTTCTTTTTAGATTAAGAATTGCATCATTGGCTTAGCCAACTGAGGTAGGTTCTTGACTATTTTCATCATATCTGGTTATTAATCTTGTTAAGATTGATGAGCCAAACAGTGCCTCTAGTTGGGTATCATAGTTGCACGCGCTGCTCTCGCGATCAGTACGTTTGTGCGAATTGTCTGGTCCAAATAATATCATTCGTTTTTCTCTGTCTCCTCTTTTGGTGCTTTTTGTGGTGATTATATTTGGTGCATTAGCGTTGTTGTTGCATCATCATCATTACCACCATCATTTGTGCATCATCAACATCATCCGCGCATCATTATCATCATCGGGGCATCACCACATCATCATCATCATCCTTATTTGCATCACCACCACCATCATGGCATCTCCATTGGTGCATACAACATTGATGTCGCACCTCTATTACATCCACATAATATTGCGAAATGGCTACAAGGTGTAGGAGTGTTCAAAAAATTGAAATGGAAGAGCTACGCCGTCAAGTTAAGGAATCGAAAGAACAACTAGCAAGATATGAAGCTACTCGAAGGAATTGTGACAGAATGAGTGATGACGGTACTTCTAGTGACGAGGAAAATTCCAATTCTTTTCATTATTCCTCTTCATCTAAAGAATTCTCCACATGTAAGACTAAAGGCTTAGGAATCAAAGTTGATATTTATGAGTTTGAAGGGAGTTTCCAAATAGCTTTGCACTGTGGAAAGAACGACTGTTCGAGTTAAAAGACATTCCAGAGGACAAATATGTGAAGCTCGTAGCAATCAAGCTAAAAAACATTCATTGTGGTGGGAGAATCGAAAGTGTCAACAAGAAAGAGAAAGATGGAGCTTAGGGTGATCAAGACGTGGTCCGCGCCGTAACTCGTCTCGAGCTCGAGGTAAATTTTGCCTGGTCAAGTTTGTTATTTTGGGTCAATTGAATTTGTGGTCGGCTTAGACTTTGTGTGTTATTAGGGTCGGGTTCAGGTCTCATTAACTTGGCCCATGTGCACCCATGCATGCAACAAGATGCATCGGGAGCTCAAGTGCAAGTTCCTTCCTAAATATTACAAGAAAGACACTTTTATCAAAATCCACAATTTGAAGCAAAAGTCATTGTTTATAGAAGATATCCAACAAACTTCGAAGAGTTACTTATGAAGTGTGACATTCACAAGCTTAAAGAATAAATCGTTGCTCGTTATCTTGGAGGCCTAAACAAAGGTATTTCTGATGTCGTTCAGCTACAAGCATATTAGACCTTAGATGATGTCATTAGGCTGTCATTAAACATTGAAAAACAAAAAACACAAAAAAGTAACACTTAGGCATCGAAGGACAAAAAAGTCATTCTCGGTGACCAAAAAAAAAGATATGATCTTTTAGAAAAGTTTTCATATATGCAATGTAATTTAGTGGCATATAGCTATGTAACTGTAGGGAAGGTTGCAGGTTTCCATGTGGTCGTGTAACATGTAATGAAAAGACAAAAAAATCCCTGAATAGAGTTAGTGAAAGACAAAAAAACCCAAGGCCAATTAGCAGGTGGTGGGTGATAGCCAGCGCATTCCTAGCTGATGGGCCTAGGAGAGAGATGGTTCATCCATAAGTTTGTTAAACTAAATATTTGTAATAATTATTCATGCTTTAATACATAATTATATATCTCTTCATTTAATTATTATATTTATTTTAATTTTATTCTTTTTAAAATTAATAATTTTTCATTATAAAAAAATATTAAAATAAATATTAAATTTTAATGACTTAATATAAATATTTAATAAATTTAAAAATAATTTTATTACTAATTCTAATATATATATGCTGACCACATGCATTTCTTTCCTTCCCATTTACAATCCTAAACAACCAATAATACTCCTCGTGTTAATTACCACATTTCTCAAATGGTGAATTCTACTGTGTAAATGGAAGATTTCATGTAGACAACAGATGGGAAGACATGATGGGCTAAATTGAGTAGAGAGTCTCGTTGAAAGCCTTGTTGCATGTGAACAGAGTTACCTTTAATGTTGTAATTAGAGATGGTTTAGATTGATGTGCCTGATTGGGCTTGTTTTTTTTTTTGCATGTAGGATAATGGTGCGGTTGCTAGGCTTGGTATTTGGGTTAGAGAAAACTAAGGTTGGAGTTGCATTTTTTTTTATATTAGTCCAGTATGAAACACAAATTAAAGGGGCACCCTTGATTGACCCCAAAAAAGGCCTCAGAATTTAGGGAGTTGTAGCATGTAGAGTTTATGGTATGTATTGTGTAAATATAGTTGATGTATATACCTTTTCAGTATAATAATAAAAGATAAGGTATATTTTTTAGTTAAATAAAGTTGATGTGCATATGATGTTAAAAAATGAGAACTGAACATGTTTAATTTGAATTGATTTAATCTAATAAATTATTAAATAAACCTATTTGAATATAAATAAAGTTAAATGTAAGTTAAAATTATGTGAGCGAAGCTTGATAATATCAAATTAAATTCGATGCAACTCAAAGTTTTTATTCATGAATTTGTAGGAAATTTTTTTAAAATAAATTAAAAAATAATATTTATCAAAATACAACTTTTTAAAAGAGAATATGGAAAATAATTTTAAAAAGTTGTATTTTAGTAAATATCATTTTTTTTATTTATTTAAATTTTTTTTCCTGAATTTGTATTATTCAACAGTTATGCTTTAAGTCTCTGCAGAACACAATGTTGAACACATCATGAGCTATGTATTTCGTTAGTAATAAGGAGAGATACACTAATATTTAGAAACAAGGCAAATAGCAAAAATGATTTATGTAATGTAGTTAGTCATTAAGAAGAGTCTGGCAAGAAAAACATTATTTTTTGTGTCATAGTGTCCAAGTCACTAATACTTGGAAAATGTTGTGGAAACTAATTTCAAAATTTTGAAGGACACTTTATTTATATTCTGATTATGAAAAAATCATATTTTGATGTCATGAGTGGAGTGGGGTGGCAATTTATTAGGAATCACAATGTTATAATCATTTTTAACTTGTAATAGTGTTTAATCTTCGGAACAAAATTTTGGAATCTGTTAATCACAATCTCTTTTCAATTATCTAATTTGTAGGAGATTCATGAAAATTAAAGCTTTTTAAAGCATTACATATAGTAATGCATATTTTTAATAGAAAACTTTAATTTTAACTCTAATGTTACAACTAATTAGAAGTTATTTTTTTTTCTTTCTTTATTTAAAATATATAAAATTACTGGAGCATATTGTATAAATAAAGGGAGGCTCATTTTTTTTTACTTTTTAATAATACCAAATCAGAAAACCCTAAATGTATCACTTTTTTCTAATTGTATTGTATTATTCAATCTATTTTTTGGTTTCCCCTTATTTACTAGTTTTTTTTTTTCAATCCTAATGAATCAATCATGCAAATAACATAGGCAATTCTTTTTTTTTTTTTTTGACTTTACATAGGCAATTCTTATTTACCTCTATTAGGGTTGTCAAACTCTAAACCCAAACTTGACAAACAAAACCCGTCAATGGACCTGGTCCTCCAAAAAAACGGCCCACACACTTATGCAATCTATCCATACCTTAATTACACAATTAGAAATTGGTAATTGTTATAAGAAAACCGTAATGGTTTGAAACAACACTCTTCTCAATCGTGTGGGCCCCACCGATTGGCCAATCTATGACCAGCATATGTCATTTATACATGTAGATGCAACTTTGCGTTTACACCTTAGACTTCACCTCCTCAAATTAATAGCAAACCTTAAACCTTCTTCGTGTTCTAATAATAATTTTGTTAATCGGAGAACTTCAACCCCTTAAAAGTTTAAACTCAATCATTTCACACTAAGCAGTATCAATAAAATATTTTTAGTTACGTGAAAGGAATATAAATTCTATCCCATCACAATGCAATAATGCACACCACTTAAATTCTAACTTGTGCAAAATCACCATGGCCCAAACTCATTATTTTAATTGGCTTGAAAGTTGAAACTATGAAGCATGGACACGGACATGGGACACGACACGACACGGGACACGCCGATACACCAATCTCAATTTTTCTTATGACACGGGAACACAATATATGTATAAAATATAATGTATTTTTTTAATAAAATTATAATAATATCTTGACATTTTATTTATATTAAAATTTAAAGTATTATTTTTAAATATTTTAATATCTTTTTGATTATATAAAATATTTAAGTTAACTTTTAGTTTTGAAAAATAGTAATATATACTTCTTTTAAACTCACTTTAAGGATATAATTAAGTTAATAATATGCGGACACGTGATGATATTTTAAAGTGTCACATGTGTCCGAAGAAGTATTTTTTGTTTTTTAAGGACACGGATGGGATATGAAAGACACGTTTGTCGGTGAGTGTTGTGTCCGAAACGTATCCGACACATGTACATGCTAATTCAACGAAGTGTCCGTGCTTCATAGGCTTAAAAGGACATACATATCCCATTATGGTCTTTGACACTGGCAAGATTTGGCCTCACCTACTACCGGTAAGTTGAACATTCTAAACCCACTTGAAAACTATCCCACTAATACTATAGGATGCGTTTCTGTTAAGCCCCCGTAGGAAACAGTAACTCCAAAGTTCCATGGTACGAATCGGTGGGTGGTAAGAGATTTGTCTTTTAGCAAGGGTGTGAAGTACAATAATATCCTAGAGGAGATGGGTGCGATTACAGCTTGAGTGGTGTGGCTTATCTCACCTCATACGTTGCAGAGTGGACTTACACTGCAAGCTCTTCACCGCCTGATCGCTTTCAACAACTCATTTCCCATGCCGTTTCATTCCCTCATCATATTATATTATATATATATAATATTTTTTTATTGTTGTTTTATATACATTTACTGCATAAATATATACATATTAATACAACACCAAAAAAAAAAAATACACATATTAATACATATATTTCTATATAATCTTTTTTAATACACATAAAACATTTTTCTTCTTTTTTACTCTTTACAATTTTTCTTTCTTTTTCTACTTTCTACTACCTTTTACCAATATTATAAAAACAATTATTAATGGACTTTAATAAATATAGAATATATGCGTATATATGTAAATAAGTATATTTAATTTCTATTTATATTAAATATATTTTAAAAAGTACAAAAATATTAATGCATAAAAACTATTAATATTTTTTTTTTAGTATAACTAATTAATAAGTATGAAGTATAATTTTTATTATATACTAAAAATAATTAGATTCATATTAAGATGCTATTTTTTATTATTGTAAATAAAATTTAAAATAACCAAATTTCAATTTATATTACTTAACATACGATTAACATATTTTATATTTTATTAGACCAATACATACACTACAACATCTAGTTGCAAATCAGCAATTTACAAACATTAACACACATATGAGATACAATAAACATCAAATAACATATAAAATTTAATATCTATGTTACACATATATTATAAAAATATCTTAACATTTTATTTATATTCATGTATAAGTTTTTTTTTTCTTTTATAATGTCTTTTATTAATTGTATGAAATATTTTTAATAATTTTTTGCATTATTAATTAATAATACATATTATTTCACATGTAATTATATTTTGGGGAATTATAGTATACAGATGTAATCTGTATACAGTTGTCTGAATGTGACGTTTTTTAGGCTTCATGTATTACCATGTAGTTGTGGGGTCCTTGATATGGTGGGAGTGATTTGATGGTGGGTCTCATGTTTTTGGAGCCACATTAATTGGCTGAGTTGTGAGTACTGAGTAGGTTGTCTCGTTTATCCATACGATAGCTCTGCTGGGTTGTCTACTGGTCCATTGTGTGAATTTGGGCTGGGCTGGGCTGTTATCCAACGTTCAATCCAGTTGAAGGATAACTAATAGTGTGAATGTGCGGGTTGTGGTTTTGGGGATAAGATTTGGATATTATGTGTTTATGGGCTTTATTGGCTTGTGTGAAGGAGTGAATGTAGCAGTTAATTATCGTTGGGAGAAAGAAACTTGTAAATTGAAAATGTAAATGTGACCTAATATGAGTAACAATACAATATATTAAAAAGTTAAAATAAAATAAAAATAAATCACATAGTATGTAACTTTAACATTAATATTTTATAAATTAAATAATATGCATATATAACTCAATTTTGTTGAAACTAATATTTAGATGTAAATTCATAATTAAATATAAATAAAATAATTTTTACAAGCTTATTGATTATTATGAAATTATTTATTCATATAATTTATAAAATATTTAAAATACATATAACAATAACATATATTTTATTATATATATTCCCTCTTAGACATAACATTTATTAAATAGATAATTTATATCATATATTTTAAAGTATTTAACTTTTATTCAACATCAGTGTAAAATATTTTACACATTTAATCAATCATATATTATCATGTCCACAAAAATAATTAATTTTTAACACCTACTATTTCAAATATGTATAAAATGCAGTTATAAAAAAATAAATATAAATACTTATATATTTTTTCATAATAAGGATAAAAATGTCATTTTATATGCTAATAAGATAATATATTAAATAGTCATGCTAGATATACACCTATTTTGCTAAAAGAAGTTTAACTAAGTCATTTATTTCTAAGTAATGAGGAAGACACCAGAAGAGTATGTGAGTTGTTGAAATGTCAAAGTGTGACCCTCCCAATCAGATACCATGGGATTTCTCTTGGTGCAAACCTGAAGCGAATTGAGACCTAGAGGCTGGTAATTCAAAAGGTGAAATGCATATTGAAAGCTTGGAAAGGTAAATTACTATCCAAAACTGGAAAACTAGTGCTGATTAAATCTGTCCTTAATAGCTTACCTATGTATTATATGAGCATATTTAGAATTCCAAAAGCTGTTGTAAGGAAGATAGTATCATTACAAAGTAGATATTTTTGGGATAAGGGGGATGGTAGTAGAGGCATGCTAGTATTAGTTGAGAGGTGATTCAAAAATAAAAAAACATGGGTGGGTTAGGGGGTTGAAGATATTGAACTGAAAAATTTAGCTATCTCTTTAAATGGTGGTGGAGGTTTGAGAAGGAGGCGTGCTCATTATGGAAGAAGGTGGTAAAATCATGCAATAATATGTGTGATGTCTCACTGCTGAATGGTGTTAACCATGTTACAATATGCATAAGTTCATTTGATTAGATTTTGATGAATGACAAACATTGAAGTTGAGGATAAGCATTGAAAGTAAGCAAGAAGACAAGAAGACGTATCCGCAAGCTTTGAAGACGGTTTAGTATATTAAGATTTAGGTAAACTTCTTGTCAAGAACCAAACTTATTATCTCTCTCACACACACACTAGAAAATGATTTTAAGAAAAGATTTTACGAATATCTTGAAAGGTTTTGTTTAAGAACAAAAGGTTTTGTCAAAACGTTAATCGTATAATAGCCGTAAATGTTTTATAATTTGTTTTATGTTAAAACAAAGATAAGTTTTGATTATCAATATTTAGGAGTTGTTTTCTACATGTTAAAAATGTTTTTAAGTTGTTTTAGATACAAAAGAAACGTTTTTGAAGAGTTTCTGTAGCATCATAGGCGTTAGTTTAAAACTTAGTGCATGCTGTCAAACTTGACCTTTGTGCACTTAAGTGGTGATTACTTGAGCTACAGAAGTCCAAACAATGCATTTTTTGTTGCGTTAGAAAGCTAACGTCTGGGGCTTCAGTTTGATATGCATATGTCTATAGTTGACATTTAGGATAATCGATTATTTTTCTTAGATAATCGATTATTTAGTGAGAAATTTGAATTTTCTCACAACGGCTAGTTGGTAATCGATTATCAAGTCATATAATCGATTACCTGACGCTGAAAATCACTAAAACGGCTAGTTTTGACAAAATAGCTCCATCCCACTTACTCCCCAATGTCTCTAAGGTTTGGGAAGTCTATAAATTGATAGTTTTGAGCCTTATTTCATATACAATATGATATCCAAGTATTCTTGTGCTTATACTTCAATTTCTACATAATTTCAAAGTTATTTTTGCACATATTTGAGAGATAACCAAAGATTGGTTCATAGAGTTTTAAATTGTATTCATATACTCTATTTTGAGAATTGTAATTCTTTCTCTACACAAATTCTTGTATTCTATCTTGAATGATCTTAGAGTGTGATTCTCTAAGGTGGTGAGCATTGATAAACACTATAGTCGGTGAGATAAACACTTAAGGGAAATCTTGAAGTTGAGATTACTTCGAGTGAAGTGGGTTATCTTGTGATACCGTGAGGTTTCGATTTAAGCTCTTGTTGTAAAGGTTTGTCAAACACCTTGAAGCTTGGTGGTTTAGTGGAACTTCTCAATTGCGATTGGGAAAGAGTGGACGTAGGCAATAGTTGTGCCGAACCACTATAAATCTTGAGTATCGTATCTCTATTCTTCATCTTTTATAATTAAATCATTTAATTTTACAAGTGTATTTACAAAGTAAAAGATCCTTATAAGTACGTAAGAATTGACTTACGCCCTTGAAAACATACTAAGCAAAACACTTGAGTTGTTTATATTCAAAGTAATTTACGTTTCCGCAAAAATTTAT
>JASCZI010271876.1:252139-272737 GCA_036250425.1 Stylosanthes scabra
CATAAACACTCAATTCACCCCCCTCTTGAGTATCCGTGCTTATTAACTAACAAATGGTGATTATAGTGAAGCCATAGGTGGAGGTATTTGGAGTGATATCCTAGCTGTTGGGAGGAGAAATAGTGAGATGGTGAGGCTTTTTCAAACAGGGGTGGACTTAGTAGTTGGTGATGGTGGTAAGATTAAATTTTGGCATGAGTTTTGACTGAAATTAGGAGTATTAAAGGACAGATTTTCACGTCTTTATGCTATTTCAAATGAAAAATCTTGTACCATTAAAAATTGTGGTGTTTGGAATGAACTTGTATAGGTGTGAACATTTACTTGGAGGAGGTCACTACGGAGTTGGGAGGAGGACAATCTAAAAGAACTTATGGAGGGTATTTCATGTATTGGAGTACAAAACAAGCAATTATCAAGTGATATGAATATGTATAGTTTTACCAAAAAACTATAGAATAGCTTGGTTCCGCCTAAAGTTGAGCTATTTGGATGGTTTGTGATTCTTGAAAAGTTGAATACGCGAGAAAAGTTAACAAGGTATAGGATTATTCCGACCCAAATGTCTAAATGTGTCCTCTGTCATTTTCATGATGAAACTGTCCTATATCTGTTTTTCAATTGTAGTTATGTCTCTAAAATGTGGGATGGTGTATTATGGTGGTGTGGTGTTGATTGGGTTTGGCCTAGGTGTGCTAAAGACTGTTTTGAGTCTTGGGTGTCTGTTAGATTTGGGAAAGAGCGTTGCGTAGTTGGTGTATATGTTTCTTTGTTGTCATTTTGGGTAGTGTGATATATTCGTAATGAGAAGATATTCAAGAGTATTGATGTGGCCTATGATGATGTACTACGAAAAAAATAGATGTATACGTAAAATTCTTGTATATGAAAATGTTGAAAGTAAAATTAAATGAATTTTTCTAACTTTTGTAAAAAGTATTTAAATACATTAATATATTTTAATTTACATGTAATATTTTATATAAAAAACATTTACAAGTAATATTAAATGAGGGTATTAAGGTAATTTTATTTAGTATATCTTTTCCCTCTTTTTTATTTTCTTTTTATCCAAACAAAAAAAAATTTTCTTTTCATTTTCTTTCCATTCATTTTCTTTTAATCCAAACAACATCTAAAATCATTCACTTTTCTTTTTATTTTCTTTCTTTTTATTTTCTTTCCTCTCATTTTCTTTCTTTTCATTTTTCTTCATATATCCAAACAAAAGCTTAAGAATTAAACTCAATATCAATATTATGTTTAGTTTATAAAAACCGAGATTAAAATTTTATTATTTATCTTCTAGTATTTTTAATATTTTCATGACATAGAAACTTAATAAATTAAAACTTTTTTAGATGAAAACTGAAATTTTAATATATTTTTACTTAAATATTCTCATTTAATATTGAAGTTTTTAATACTAACACAATAAGTTTTTCTACTAACTTGATTTAATATCTATTTTTTAATAAATTCAAAATTAAACACAATAACAAATTTAATTCAATCTTATTCTCTTATATATCTCATTATGTGTCTATGGATTTTTTTCAAATAAATATAAAATATCAAATTTACAAAAATGGACACGTTTTAAAAAAATTACATTTTTCCGTACGCTTTAATGGACTCATATCGAATTTGGAAAACTCAGAATACTGTTGATAATGTGTGTTGGGAAATTGTGCCAAAGCTTGATTTAGATTTTTTTTTTTTTTATTATTATTATTATTATATCTCTCTTTATTGCAATGTATTAATTTAAATAATGACACCACCACCAATGTAATTTTGCTTTGGAAACATAAGTATAGAAGCACGTTCATTTCGTATACCGTATTAACTTTATTTTATCTTTGGAAATATAAATATAGAAGCACATAAATTAAAATCTAACATATAAGATAATTCTTTCTCTAAAAAAAAACTGTTTTATGCATTATTTATATGTTTAATTTTTTAAATAAACAAAAAAAGTGATATTTATCAAAAATCTATCATTTTAGAAATATTTATCAAAATCCATTCTATTATCAGTATCAACCTAAAGCAGTATTGAGTCATATCAATACCGGCCTAAGATAATACTAAACTATTAAATATTTAAAAAAAATCAACTAATACCGGCCTTAAGACGATATTGGAGTAAAACTAATACCGTTCTAACATAATTCGGTACTGGTGTGAGATGACAAAAAGAATATCAAATATAGACGGCAATAACGTACACCACTAAGGCTGCGTTTGGTTAGTGCGCATGTCTCTTGAAGACATGGACATAGTGGCACATGTATGTCATTTGTTTAATGAGACAGATTTTCGATGGACACGGTAGTACATAACTACACATGAAATACATGTATTTGATGTCTTTCTATTTAGCTGGGACACGGTTTCTAGAGATGGACACAGATGATTTTTTACAATTTTATCCTTAATATATTTTCTTAATTTCTTTTTTATCCTTCCTATAATCTATCTCTTTTTTCTTTGTTTTTTTTATTAACTTTTTGATATTGAACGATTGAGAAGAGAATTTGACTAAAGAAAGGTGAGCAGTCCCACCTATCTATTGGGAATAACGCAAAATGGCTCCTGCATTGAATTCAAAGTTTTCAATTCTTTTTAGTGTGTAAGGCTCGTACTGGAACATTTCAATACCGCCTTAAACCAGTATTGGTTTATCTTTTTCAAATATTTAATAGTTCATTACTGTCTTAGGCCAATATTGATATGATCCAATATCGACTTAGACTGTGACTGATAATAAAATGAATATTAATAAATATTTTTAAAATGATGAATTTTGATAGATATATTTTTATGTTTATTTAAAAATTTAATCATTATTTATATGTATACATTTTTTTAGTCTTTTAATTTTTACATTAAAAATAATTGATAAAAAAATAAGAGAATGGTATTCCACCTTGTGTCATGTGAAATTACACTTTCAGAGCAAAAGTACATCGGTAGCGGTGCATTCTTTCAAATTAATGCATTGAAAAATAATAATAATAATAATAATAATAATAAGTTTGCCCCAATTTTTAAACATACACTGCTGTCAACAATTTCCCAATTCAAATTTTTTATAAATAAATAATTTGAATTTTTTAAATAAAATTAAATTTTCATGCTATTTCGAACTCTACAAACCCGAAATATGTGTAAAAATGAATTTTGATGGTATTTTAAGTTCTGGAAATTCGAGATATGTGTTTAGCATATTTTGAATTTTTAGAACTTGAGATATGTAAAAGACACTTAAAAATATAAATTTTTGTGAGCATGCTTTTATTGAGGATTTCAATATTTTTAATTTATTTAAAAAAATTCACGTGTCTATGCATATCTCTCCCTGAAAGAAACAAAACACTCACCTCATCCGTACTTTAGAAATAGAGTTAACCATCAACATTATTTCTAAAATTTTTAAATACAGACAAAAATATTATTAATTTTGTTAATGATAAAAATACTTAATAATTATTTAAAATTTGATAAAAATATTTAAATTTAAACATTTTAGTCATTTTTGATATAAGTTAAATTATACATTAAATTTCTATAGTTAAAAAAATTTATAATTTAATCCTTATATCTATAAAAAATTTATATAACTCGATAAAAATATTATTAATTTTGTTAATAATAAAAATGTCTATTAATTATTTAAAAATATAATAAAAATATTCAAAATTTAAATATTTTAATTATTTTTAATATATAATAAAAATATATTTTATCAAATTTTTAAATCATTAAAAATATTTTTGTTGTTAACAGAATTGGTATTTTTGTTGGTATATGAAAAATTGAGGGATGATCTGGATAGAAAACCGTTGTAAGTAAGAAGAAAATTGAAATGATAGAGCCAAACCGGTCAAAAGACGAATGAATAGGCTGACACAAAGGCTGCTCATCTGACATTTTCACATGGCCAAAGCAGTGTAAATGCAAGTACATGCAAAATCATGACCGTCTAACAAAATACATTGCTTGATGAAAAAGAATGAAACATACATCTATTGCTAAGTTCTAATTTAATATTAATTCGAATGTTATACAATGACATTTTATTATTTGTGGGACCATATTTAATTTGATATTATATTTGAAATAGTAATTCCAATATTTTATTTTAATTCAATATCAATTTAGACCCTATACAATACTATTTATTAAGTTAAATTAATATGTATTAAATGAATTGTACAAGTAATACGGTATCAACTTAGTGATACCGATAACATTTTTAAATTTGCTTCTAATGCATATCAAAGTATCAATTCAACTCATTTGTTTTTTCAAAATGAATTGATACTAAAAAAATACACCATTGAAGATCCTTTTAAGGACAAGAGATATGTAATTTTTAATTATAATTTTTTTTAATAATGATAAAAATTACATATAAAAAATTTAAACGACCAAAATGTTCAAGTATAATTATACACAACCAAGTGTTTTTAACAACTAAGCTTAACCAAGTAAAACACTCACACGCGCTTCTCCCTTTTTTGTCAGTTATTTTATTTTTTCGATTTTAGAATCTCTCAAATTTCGATTCATTTCTTTTTTCACTCACTTGCGTTACAAAGTAAGATTCTATTTTTTCTTTCTCACTCTCGTTCTCCTTCGTCATTATCGTGACTTCGTTTTTTATTTTGTTTTTTATTTTTGATTCACGATGAGAATGGATGCTATCAATTACTCGATCGTTTTTATTTCTGATTCCTGAAAAAAGAAGATAAGAATATATGGATTTCTAATTCCTTTACTATTCATTCATCATAGAAGGAAGCAAGGAATAAGAAGAAGAAGATGGAGTACATTTGAGTACATTTGAGTGGTAACTTTCAATAATTCGTTTATGTTTTAATTCAAAACTGTTTCTACTTTCATTCAAAACTCGTTTCTACTTTCATTTAAAATTCGTTTCTGATTCTTAAAAATCCAATTCAGCTTTTAATTAAAAACTGTTTCTACTTTCATTCAAAAATCGTTTCTACTTTTACTCAAAATTCGTTTCTGTTTCCTGAAAATCCAATTCAGTTTTTAATTCAAAATCCGTTTCTGTTTTTCATTCAAAACCCGTTTCTGTTTTCGTGAAAATCCAATTCAGTTTTTGCATGAAAATCCGTTTCTATTTATCTTCAAAATCCGTTTCTGTTTTTCTTCGAAATTCGTTTATGTTTTTCATGAAAATCCAATTCATGAAAAAGAAGAAGAACATCATCATCAACAACAACAACATGAACAACAACAACATCATAACAGTTGAGAAAGATGAGGAGGAGGAGGAAGAAGAAGAGAAAATGAAAAACAGAATAGGAGGAAGAAGTTTACGAAGATGGTGGCTGCAGCAACGATGACAGTGGCGGTGACAACGACGCGGCAGTGGCAACGGCGATAACGATGACGATGTAAAAGCACGAAGAAGAAGGATGAAGAAAAGTTGTTACAGAAAAACTGGGAGAAGAGTGCGCGTGTTTTGGAAGAGGAGGAGAGCGCGTGTTTTCACGTTAATTGAGTGAGAGTAGACAAAAAATACTTGGTTGAGTTTGGTTGGTGAAATTGTTTAGATGTGTAACATTACTCGTCCAATAAATATCTTTATTTATTAGATCTATACATAATATTACTAAAAATTTTTATTACGAGCACATAGTAGCTAAACTTAAATTTTGATTTATGTTAATGGTTATTTTTAGCCAATAATCCATCTTCTAATAATCCTACATTATATTTTTAAATATTAATAAATTATATTACAAATTTCCATGTCAAAGTGCTATTTGTCTCCATATTATTTATATAGCTGTATACGCTACCGATATCTTGTTATGAGCTCTCGTATTCTTCTCCATGTTTCATTCTTCTTCTTCGTCTCTTTTGTTGTTTTTCTTTTAATTTAATTTTATTATTATTATTTTTTACTGCCATCTTGTTCCGTATGGTGATTAATAAGCTAAACCCATCTTTAACCTTTAGATTCATCTCGAGCACCAGGATCTGAAAAGTTAGTTGCTCAGGTTTCTTCTCTGATCTTTCTTTCATCACTACTTCTGCTCTCGCTTCTCTTCATCCGCAGATCTAAGTTGCTTTTCAAGAAAATTGTTTTGATCTTCTTGATAAACCTTGCTACTAAAAGGAGCTGGCACTCACATAGGAGATTCTTTGAATCTCGAAAGGAACGGGTTTGATGGAGCTAAGAAGCTTCATTCTACTCAGCGTAACGGTATTACTACTACTACTGCTATTTTCAAATCATGCATATTTTGTAATTGATTTTTATCATCAGAACCTGTTTCATGAATGATTGAGATATATTTTTTATGATAATTTCTTTTTATATGCATTCAAATGTTTGTAGAAATCGTATAGATGTTGTCCAAATTTTTTAATCGAGTAGATGCATAAAAATGAATAAAGTACACACGGAATATTTTAAAGTGAATAAAAATGTACATGAAAAATTTAAAGGAATAAACATACACTAAAAAAATATAATTAATAATACACAAAAATGATATATTATGTATATTTTTACTCATTTATTATTAATGAACGATAAATAAAAATTAACATATCACTTTTCCCTAGTTAATTATATATATGATATATAGATATACCTTCTGTCACTTCCAATATTTTGAGAGTATTTTTATTCACTTTAAACTATTTCATATATTTTTTGTTCATTTATTTTTTTAATGCCTTAACATTTTTTTTAATTTATGCTTTAGTTTTTAACAATAGGAATATTCTGACGACCGTGATTTTCTTGATTAAAAGATTCGATTTCGATGCGACCATTTATGAAAAATTATGTAAGTTGATACATTTTAATCATTTGTGTTTATATTTGGTCAAGTGATGCATGGTTAATTGTTGACAATATATCTGTTTATTTGGTTATGGTATTATTGCTCATATATCAATGTATGTATTTATCTGCCTTCTCTTCGCACTCTTTGGAATAGGTATTTGGGTTTCGCCTTGGTCGTGAAAAAGAATGGAAATTTAGAGCTTCTTAGATTGATTTCTATAAGGCTTATGGTATTCGAGCTACTCACAAGTGTACCTTTAAAATCATTTCAAATGAAAAAAAAATCATCTCATAAGGATCATAATTTCTAGATGATTTCAGGAATTAATTTCAAGTTTGACAAGCATCATAATTTTATTTTTTGGGTTACTATATTATATATATGCTAAGCTTTGTGTTAGTTAAGTGGTATTTTCTGTTATTATGGAGGTTTCTTTAAATATCCTTTGTAAATATTTTAACTTGTTATTATCTGCATATATATAATGTGAATTTTATGAGTATATTAAAGAAATTTAATTTTGGTTTTGACATGAGCTTGAAAGTGTAGAGTATATATATTCTTTGTCTCATTATAGGTTTTTTTTTTTTTTTCTGCATTGTCTCTTTTAATTATTTGATTTACCTATTGAAAATGATGTTAAATACTTTCTTCTTACACTGAATCTGAAATTATTTGATTCATCGCATAATTTGATATTCTCTTCACTTTTTATTCTGAGAAACTACTTGAGCTTCCATATAATTCTTATAGATGTTTTTTGTTCAAGTGAAATAGGTACGCTCCGTTACTTATTTCGAGTTGACAAAATTCAGAATAAGAATACATTGAACACCTATCTTGACATAGACTAAAATTTAATTTTAGTCCATTAGAGATCCCGGAAAACACTTATTCCATGGCTGCACTTCTTGGTGTCATGGTCCTTCACAAGCTCAGGGAGAAGCGCATCTACAACCTCATTGTCAAAGACAAAGACCATCAACTTCTTTCCCTTCAACTTCTCTTGCAGGTCTCTCTCTTTCTCTCTCTCTCTCTGTACACGTGTTGTGAAATCCTCATCACAGCTATACATCAACATGCACAAAAGCTACTACTAGTGCACACCTGCTGAATGCGCCAAGACCAAGATGAAGCAGCCTTTTCTAGCTACCTACCCAAGACCCAAGTTGCTTAATTACTTTCATGTTTTAACTTTGACCAAACTTGTTTAGTCATATAAAATCAATTTGGGTCTATTTGTTTAGCTGGAAAATTGTTTTAACTGAGAAGCTAGTATTTTTCTCCTGTTTTGAATCTTAAATATGTTTAAAACTTCATCACCATGGAATAAGTGTATTTCGTGCTTAGAGGGCCTGAAAATGGATTAAAATTTATTTTTAATCTATCTCGGGTTCTGTGAGCCCGAAATACGTTTTCGATGTATTCTGGATTCACAGAATTCGTGATAAGTAAAAAGCGCCTAAAAGTATAATTTTTTGAGAGTGTACTTATTTTTATAAATTTGGTATTTTATTTATTTATTTATAAAAAAAAATCCTCCCATTGACTTATACGATTGCTCAAGACTATGTGATTTCTATATTATGAACACTATTGGCAATAATGTTGTTTGAATATTTTCTTGGTATCTATGCTTTTTTATTAATTTCAATTGAAATTATACAAAATAACTAGAGTTCCTTTTAATGGCTTAGAAATTTGTATTTTAATAATTATTAGCTTCTTAATACCATGATAAATGAATACTTCAGGCTTATTTCAACTTTTTGTGTTCTAAAATTAAGTCTTCGTCATTGTATAATTTTTGGAGAGGTTCATATGTTTATAATATTTTGTCATGTCAAATAATATGTTTTTATTATTAATATCATGTAACATACAAAGTCATTGCAGTAAATGTTAACAATAATATAATCTCTCTTTTGTTATATAATCTTATATTTATGCTTGCTATAATTATTCATTACATGCAAATTTTCTTTTGCTATCATAAAGTAAAAAGGGAATGAAATCATGAAATAACAAAGCCATTTATTTAAATACTCTTATAGCTTGAGGGATGTATTTAATTCCCTTTTTTACGTCTCGGGATTTGGTCATATGAAATAGCTTAAATAAAGGCTAATATAGGTTTCCTATCCCACAAATAAATTAACATATAATGGATTTTAGTTGTGCAGGGATAAACAAAAAAGGCCACTTCTTCGATACAGAGGTTGTTGCCAAAGATGAAATTTTCTTGGCAATGTATACAGATGCATTATATAGATGTGGACCTCAGCTGATGTAAGCGAGGGCTCCACATGATTGTTGGGTGTATAATTTGGGCTTTAAACTCATGATAAGGGTTTTTTTATTATGTTGTTGTTTGGGCTCGTTTCCAATCTCCAATTTAGTCAAGGGGACATGGCAAAAATGCTTCAGTTAAAAAATGAAATATTATTGAATAAAAAAATTGGAATATTAATGTTTCAATTAAATCTAGACCACATACATATAGCTTTAGTATTTAGATCCAAAGAACATTATTCATCAAAATATTTTATTGTATTACTAGAAACATAATGTTTATCATGAACCCTTAGGTTGTAGGTTATTATTTTTTTATTAAAAAAACATTATTAACACACTAAATACTATAATACCCTTAGATGAGATACAGTATAAATGAAAAAAATACACATAGTTTGCATTAGTTAACATATTTTTAATTAACTCAATTAATTAATTAGTTTTATTGAATGCATGTTCCTAATAAAATTAAAACGTATTTTTATTTTTGGAAAATAAAAAAAATTATATTTTCTATTTAAATTTATAATTTGATGATATCCTTAAAACTGTTCCCAAACAATTCGTTAGCAAAACTTTTATTTTTATTCGTAAATAATTTATAATATTATTATTTAATTTTTTATTTTTTAAATATTATACAACAGAAGGATTAAACTATCCATACAATTAAAATACAAGAAATTTTATCAATAATATATTATTTATGTTAATAATAAAATATGATATATAATTTTTTAAATATAATTTCATTATCTAATGAAAATATGTTATGGAATTGGGATATATTTTTCTACATGTAATTTTATGATACAAATAAAAATTTATATAAGATTTTTTAAGTCAATTTCATAATAATATTGTTATAAATTTGACTACTTTATGGTTATAATTGTCTTTTTCTTCTCTAAATTTAATTTTGTTAAATATTTTTGAATTTGGTAACTTGAAATATTAAAAGTTCCAATTATTAATAGAATATTATAACCACGTCCTTAACTTGGATTAACAACTTTATATATTGTCTTACCAAAAAAAACTTTATATATCGGTGAGAAAAGCAATATACGAGCCTTGAAGGAGAATAAAAATGTATACTTAGAGTATTTTACTCGTAAATATGTATAGGTACTTATAATATTATTATAATAAATTAAATTTTTAATTTTACAATTATATACTGTTACAGACAGTTCATGAGGCCCAATCCGCTCGAAATAAGATCATAAATAAAGGCCCACAAAAATAAAGACCAGACTAAATTTTGAAAGATATGATACAATTCCAACAAATCTCACAAGAATTTCGACTACCCAATACTATATAAGTAGGGGGTAACACCTCTCAAGATATGTGTTCTCTAACCCTACCCTTTATATTTGACCTAGAACTCCATAATCTTAATTTTAGGATTTTAGAGTCATTCTTTCACATATCAATCATCTTCTTCGTCATAGCTCTCGGTAACGTCAAAAAGCTTGACCCTCCAAAGATACATCTTCTTACTCCGATCAGTGAGGCTCGGCATCCCATCCAAAGTTTCTTAAACAATCGTTAAGTGACCTGACGTTAATATATACATACATTAATATTAATATATTATATATAATCTAATATTTTAGTATCACTGTTTGGAATTGTTTTAGTATTATTATTTATGTTTTATGTGGTTAGTATAACTTATTTAATTTTTATTATGACTACCTATCTCTATAAAAGTTTATATTATGTTACTTATCATTATTCGAATATAAATATAGAAATTAAGGCTTTCAATGTCTTATAAAATAATAATACTAAAATAATTCAAAAAAAAAAGTGACACTAAAATATTATATTTATATAATATATTAATATTAATATATGTATATAATCTAAAAAATTAAATAATTAATTTATTATAATAATATTATAAATACCTACGCATATGTACGAGTAAAAACTAAGTATATACATATATAAGCTTACTGTATTTCTTCAAGGCTCGTATATGCTTTTCTCATCGATATATAAAGTTTTTTTTTGATAAGATAATATATAAAATTGTTTTTTTTAATAAATATAAAATTGTTAATCTAAGTTAATTATTGAAAGCCAGCCCAAACATAACAATAAGAAAAATAACCGTTGCGGCCCAAATTACACACCCAATAACTATGTGGGGCCCTCACTTTCATCAGCTGAGCCCACATCTATACAATGCATCTGTGGCAACAACCTCTGTACGGGAGAAGTCGCCAACAAAAAAATAGGAATAGGCTGAACATTCTATTTCAATTTGGATAGAAGCTACCGGCATTTAAAATAAAGGCTAGATCAAACAAATCAAATTAAATAAAAGGAGGAGAAAGGAATAGGTTTAGGCTGAAAATGGAGATGTATCCATATTATTCTCTTCCTTATCAATTCACTGATTTATTGCCGACTCCATCACTTGATCCCGGATTTTGTGGGTGGAGTTCTCATACCATGTGTACAAGTAGATGGTAAAGCAGGTTAGCGATTGAACTCCGATTTTGAGAAATGACCATCAATCTATTACTAAGTTTTCTTATAGTTAGCACCCATTTTTGGTGCCTAAGATAGGTATTTGATTGACCCCCTTATTTTATTTTACGCCATTCCTTCGAATATAATAGGACTTTCCGTTTTAAGTTACTGTATTTTCAATTCATTGTATGTAGTTATATATTTTATTTGCCCTTTTAGCTATTGTATATAGATGTCAATCTGAATTTTTTTTCATTTTTCCTTTATATTTACTGGCATACTAAGGGTCTTTTTAAAAGGGAAAACTTTTCTTCTTCGATTTCTTGTTAAAATCAATTTGGTTATCATTCCTTATTGTACAAACATCAAAACATCGCTTTCAATCTTATTAGATGTAGTCATAGTATTTAGGGGGTCTTCACAGGGATTAGTCAAAGAGACATGTTCTGATTTTTTATTGCCAGACTTCAGATTGTTTTATTTTCAATCCTCCCTGTCTTCCATCATCTTTACATTTGGATCATGCAAAATAATGTTTCCAATTGATTTGTCTTATATTATGCATTCTTTACAATTTTTTTAAGTCTTAGAATAACGTAAAATATATCAAATAATTTGGACATGTGTGCAATGAATTGTAATAAAAATGTGATTGTTCATGTTTAAGTGTATGGAGTTACTAATTGGTAGATGATTTCATTTGATCTTACTATGGATTCAATATAGCAGTTTATTAATATAGTTAGGGTGAGCTTAAGGTGGTATGATAATCGTTTTCAGATAGTTAATTTTGGAACATTTTTATGTTTAGTTAAGTATGTCCTCTTCTGGAGTGTATACATCTTGATGTATTGGGTTCATTTTTGGAACGTTTTTATGTTAATTTAACTTTTTTCACTTCTGGTTTTCTAACCTCTATTGTTTTTGGTTTAGCAGTGTTTTCCATGTTTCTTACCTGCTCTTCGTTGCTATAGGCTTCATTTGTACTATGTTCATTTGTGCAGATTTCATAGGATGTGTTGTTTGATTTTTAACGAAATCACATCTCATGAGATTTGAATAGAGTGCATCATTGACATGTTTGTAGATTGTAGGTTATAAAAAAGGTGAGACAAGTTGGTGAAATCTATTATTTGTAGGTCTTCTGTTTAGTTTCTAATAAATAGATATATGATCATTATTCTCACTTAGCAAAAGATTGTCTCAAATTTATATCAATGCAACCCATTATCACATCACATTAGTTTATTAGCTTATCAGCTCATGTAGTGTATAATCCCTTTGTAATTGTGTCCATGTGTTCATGTGAATATGTTATTCATGCAATCAACTCTTTTCTTTTCCCTCAAATTGAACAGTTTTTCAAATTTGAATATCTAAATCCCTTGATTCATTCCCTATAAAAGAATGTCGTTGGATCTATTGTTTCCTGCATCATTGGAATCATTCTTTCTTACTTTTTAAAAATTCAACATTTTCATTATCTTGTTATTGTTATTCTACTACGTTCTTTTTTTATTTTGCTTGCCTTTTATTTAGTTTGCCTTTCTTTTTTTTTCTCACCTTGCCCCCTCCATTCGATGCTGTTGCTAAAATCCATCCTCCTAGAGAGGCATAAAGACTTAAAGTCAGGGTCTTGAGGGTATGAATTGTTCCCTCTTTTGGGAATCATGAGATTCTTGATTCAATGGAGTTGATTTTGCTTGATGAGCATGTAAGTGGCTTGCTTATCTCTATATCTCTTTGTGTTTTCCATTATCCTTCTTAATTATGTCCGTCTTCCTTCTTATATAACTGTTGATTTAAAAATATAAACAAAAGTTGTCTGCCTATTTTACGTTTCCTTTGTTGTTTGTTAAGTCAACTATGTTTTAACTTAATTGTTTTCTCATGTGCAGTCTACCAAAATATAAGCAACTATTAAGAAACAATTGCTTAATAGGTTTAAAGAGCAGTTAACTGAGGGGCAGGTTTACCGAATGTCATATTTCAATATTGTACCAAATCAAGGTGGTTACAGAGCTGCAGAACATGAATTTAAGCTAACCTTTCTGAACCGAACAACTATTCTTCCTATTACTGATGATGCAATTCCACGTAGTTGTCTCAGTTTATACCAGTTTGCTGATATCTTGAACATGGTTGATGACCATGTGTATTTAGTAGGTTTGTTATTATTTCTTTCAAGGCTGCATTTGTTTGTATTCTGATCATAACTTGTTTTGCTTGGTGTTGATTGCTGTGCAAATATGTTTGTATATTTTTGTAGATGTTATTGGTCTTCTCGCATCTGTTGGTGAGGAGAGAGAATATGTAAAAGAAGGCAAAATCATGAAAATGATCGTCAAAGAGTTGGCTTCAAAAGAGTTTGTCCTTTATAACTTTGTCCAGTCTCAATTAATGTTAGGTTTCCCAATTTGTTTTATTTACCCTCAATGTTTATTGGCTGTAGGTTGACAATTCGGTGTGCCCTTTTTGGTGAATATATGGATCAAGTTAACAAGTTATTGGGTTTTGATTATGTTGAACAACCTGTGGTTCTTGTTGAGCTAGCTAAAGTTAAATTTTTCAGAGGTCAACCACATTCAAGCTTTCTTTCATTCGTTTTCCTGTTTCCATTTTATCCCACGTGTGGTCTTAAATCACTTATCCCTTGACATTCTGGTTTTGCAGGACAAGTTGGCTTGCAGAATGTGATGCATGCCATCAGGCTCTATTTTAATCCTAATATCCCTGAGTTCGTTGAGTTCAAAAAAAAGTTCTTCTTTCTTCCCTGATGTTTTTCCTTTTCTTTGGATACAATTCATCTAAATTCTGTTTTGTCTACTTTATGTGTCTGAATCTTATTATTATATTTTCCTTTTTCTCATTTTCTTAGTATGGTTGAGCAAGGGGTCAATGGCACTCAACCATTGTTCATAGCCAATGAGGGAAAGATTGTTTTCCTAGAGGATGATTTTATACGGCTGACCAGAAGATGCACGATTGATGAACTTTAGGATAATGATGAGGTCTGCTGTCCTCCATCTTAAGACAATTATTTTTCTAATTAGTCATTTTCTATCGTGACGAAAATGTTAAAACTAACGAAAGATTTCATCTCTAAATTGAAGATATCACAAAAACTAATGGCTAACTCACTAAATAAGACATTTATCTCTATTTTAGAAAGATAAAATAAATATTTTTCCCCATCCTTTAACATACTTTAAGCTTCCTAAAGATGTGACTTTGACTCATACAAATTGAGAATATTTTTAAAGAATATTGATGCAAAAAGCAAATGAAAAATGGGTTTAGGTGAGTATAAGCCTTAGGTAAAGTGTAAAGTACAAAAATAATAGAAAATTCACATTTTGTGAATGTTTTCTTTTAACATTTATTGTTAATAGGGACCTAATTAAAAATTTAAAAATGGTATAGGGGTTCAATTGAAATAAAAAAGTATAGGGACCTAATTAAAAATTTGGTGAAATTATAGGAACTAACAGAGTAATTAAACCTTATTTAAAACTACCTCAGCTATTTTTAGTTTTCAATGTTGCATTAAGGCTTGGTTTGGGAAAGCTTTTAGGAGAGGTGCTAGAGCTTTTCAAAAGTACAGATACTTCGTTCCGCGTTTGGTAAATAAAAAAAAATGATGTGTTTGTTCTTGCAGCTTTTAATAGATGGGGTGCTTTTGAGAAAAGCTTTTTAAAGATATCTTGTACTTATCAATCTAATATAATCTTATTAATTAATAAATATTCACATTTATTATTACATAAACACTATTTATTATGGTATTTTAAAAGTTTAAAAGTCATTTTACCAAACATAATTATTGTTGCTTGTGCTTATTAAAAGTTATTTTTTTATTTGATTTTGCTAGACACATGTGCTACGACTTTTAAAACGCTATCTTTTAAAGGACAACTTTGGAAAGCTATTATTTCGTTGTTTATTATGTTGTTACGTTAGTGTTGATACAAAAATTTGTCCTCCATGCATTATTATTATTATTATTAAAAGCATAAAAATAAAAAATGTAAAAATTATATATTTTTGTTTCAGCATTTTTTTTACATCAATATTAAAAATAAAAAATATAAAAAAATAAAAAACGAAAATAAAAAATAAAAATAAAATAAAAAAATGAGACTAGAAGCAGGTTTCAAAGACAGTATCCTCCGGTAGAAAATTTTTCAGCACACCGATCTTGAATACTTCCACCAAGTGAGTTGTCACGGAGGAAAATTAGAGCTGAAGCAAGTCTAAGGATCTCCACTTTGAAGATGCTCCCAGCATGCAAATCTTGAAGATATGGACACAGATTTTCTCCTTGAAAAAATTAATAGCCTGAAAATGTTGAACAAGAAGGCTACCAAAGTTTATTCACAGGCTGTTGTTGAAAAATTCTACCAAAACATGTGCAGATGGTTGAATTTTTCTGCTTTAATTTGCACTGATTAAGCATCATTTTTCCTATAAATACCAATGACAAATCAACACAAGAGGGAAACAATCACAAAAAGGAAAAAAGCACAGCAGGAGAACAACAGCGGAGAGAATCAGCAAACATCACAGAAAAAAAAAACAATCAGAAAAGGCAAAAAAAATACAAAAAAAGGAGAGTTCAAGTTTTTAGCAAGCAACACTCAAAGAATTCTGCATAGTTAACCATTTCAGGTATATATTACTACTTTTTTTTTAATCTAAATTTATATATAAATATCATATATTCGTATATGTATTTTATTTTTCAATTCAGTATATCAAAAATAAAATTAAAAAAATGAAAAATACACAGAAACTTACTGTAATTGTTATTAAGATAGATATATGAAATTGCAAGAGGTTTGAAATCTTCGAATTGTGATGAACATCTGTTGAATGAACTTGGGTTTCAAAAATATGAAATGTATGGTGCGTGTATGCATTTCTGTTGATGAATGGTCTATTATAAATGAATGTATGAAATATAAAGGCTTTATTTTAATATTTTATAATTTTTTAAGAAGCATCATTATTGAATGCCATCATTTTATACTCCTTTTTACTTTCTCTTTTGACTATTTTTTCCTTACTTTTTTTAATGGATCACACCTCATAACTGCATAAATCATCATTAATTATTAATTATTTTAAATAAAAAAATTAGATTGGTTGAACCTAATAGCTGATCTAGTTCATGAAAAAACCCAATAACCAAATCGGTTCATACTTCAAACCCATTTAAAAAAAAGATTCATATAAAAAGGGGTCCTAATAAGAGTTCAATCTCGGATCCCCTTTGAAAGAAATCCTTGCACAAATTTCATAAACCACTAAACCAATATTTTTTATTTTCTTCTTAAAAAAACAATATCTCATATATAATTTATTCATTTTAGATTAATGATAAAACAATATATATAATATTGATATAATTTGATTAATTTAAGATAGGATACATACTCAATATATTTCACAAAATCTTTTTTTAAATATCCGATGATGAAAATTAGAAGAAAATCGGTGTGCCGATTAAATTATTTCTTTCTAATATTTCTAAGGTTTTTATATCAAGTTTAATCATGAACGATAATTAAATTTGATTTCATAACAAAATATAAAAAATATTGTTTTCATAAAAGTAATAAAAATTAGTAATATTAACTCTCATCAAGTGCGTTGATGAAAATTATCTAATTAATTATCAAAATATAAAATGTTAAATTACTTTTTTTAATACCCCTAAGATTTTCATATCAAGTTTAATAATGAGCGATAGTTATATTTGAATTCATATCCAAATATAAAGTAAATAAATATTGTTTTCGTAACAATAGTCAACAAATTAGCATATAAATTATTTTCAAGAGCGTTGACGAGATTTAGTTATTAAAATGATAAAGAATATTTTCAAAAGAAGACCAATAAAATTAAATTAACAAATAATAATAAATTGAATGGTAATCGTTTAAAGAACGGGCGATATAGGGTGCTAATAATACCTTCCCTATTCGTAATCAACCCCCGAACCTAAACTCTGGTATTGCAAACCTTTCTCATTTTGGCATCCAATTAGCCATTCCATTTTTATGAAAAAATTAGTTGGTGGCGACTCCGAATTTCGTAATACAATCTCTTCAAATACGACGATTATCCTCTTATATCTCGGACGCTTACGGTTGCGCCGTCCCGTGCGGGGACGTTGCGACAGCTTGGCGTCTCCACTGGGGACATTTCTGTGGGTTATGCCTTATAAGAATTTGTTATTATTTGTTGTTTGTTTTTATTGGTCTTTTTCTTATATATATTATGTGATAATATTTGTTTCTTTAATAACTTGCATATAAATTATTTGTCTATTTATTTATTCATTGCACCCACTCACAAGCTCTATACCCGAGCTCAACACCCATAGGTTAGATAGAGGGATAAGTAGTGATGCTTTGTAAAACCTTCGATTTTCGTATAAGCACATGAAAATCTTTCGCTCGGATGAATATCATTTTCCCGCATGGGCTAAATGATGTTCACTACTAGCCAAGTCATTGGCGTCAGTAGTAAAGTTCGGGGACCAACTAAGGAGTCTAGAGCCAACACTTCACATTGTATATACGATCTTAGAACCTTTCCTTAGGAATCAAATAATTATGTTTTGGTTGAATTGTTGTTGTTGCTATATCTACTTGATGTCTTCTCATTCATTGCATATGCATTCTTCATTTTTAAAGGTATCATCAAATTTCCAACATGGATAAGGGTAACATTTCTTGGTCAACTAATATAGTCATCGAAGAAAAAAGAGCGTCGTAGAATTTTCAGAGAACACACAAAAGGAAAAAGGAGATAGCCTACCTCTTGGGACAGAAATTACATTGCCACCTGTTGGAAAGTGTGAATTTGAGTCCAACGATCTAACAACGCTTAAGGAGATATGGTTTCAAATGAAAAGGAAAGAAGAGTTTCTTGAAAATTTTGGACATATCCCTTACATCCTCTTTATTCCTATCGATGCTACGAGCTTTGCTTCAATTCTAGGACCCTTCATATTGATGTTTTACATTCAATCAGTTCGATTTGACACCAACTATTGAAGAATATGCCAAGTTGTTAAATAAAGAAAGCATAGCCAAAAACAAGATTTATTGTTTTGATCAGAAAAATACACCTAAAAGAGTCTTGTCACAACTAATAGGTGTTCATGCTAATAAGCTTGTCAATCACATGAAAATGGATGGATATAATTTGGATGCACATTTTCTTTTTCAGTATATACAGAGTAATATTGATGATGATAAAGGATTAGTAATGTATGCATTGGCTATTTATGGTCTTGTGTTGTTCCCAAGAGTTAGAGGCCAAATCGATGGACAAGTGATAAAGCTATTCGAGCAAGTAACACATGGTGTACATCCAAGTCCGGCTATTTTATCAGAAATCATTAGGTCGCTCAACCATTGTCGGCATCACCCCAAAAGCAAATTCAGGGGTTGTTCTCAATTGCTCATGATTTGGATGATCAGTCATCTCACTGGCTTAGAAGAATTTGGATACCCTATTATCAAATGTAATATGTATACTGGATTTAAAGGTCCTTTATACGAATACAGTGCTGCAAATTGGCCATGTTCACCATTAACCCAAAATCAATGGGTAAATTTCTTTTTGAGGATGCAGGATGTCATCTGTCGCACAAGATGGCTTCCATTAACTCATACAATATATCGTTGTGGGACTAAACCTTGGGTCCCACTTACTGGTCCATGGGGTGTCACTAGCTATGCCTCGGCACTTGTCAGAAGACAGGTGGGCTCTCTTCAGTTTATTCCCATGACTCATGGCCTGGTTGATATGGAATTTACATATGGGTGTCCTAACACAATAACCAAAGTCAAGGAAATCATTGCTGATTGGAAAAATGTGAGATGTGTGAAATCAGACGTACCAACATCAGATACCACTCCCGGATATCCATCATGGCAAGCTAATAGAGGAAAAGGGTTTAAGGCTCCTGTGGTTACTAGTCCCGAACCTGCAATACATATGTTTGATGATCCTATAGATTACAAAGCGGAAATGGACTGTAGATATGAGGATGCATTCAAACAACTGGAAGAAAAAGAAAAGGTGCTAATTCAACAATGGAAAAGAGGAAAAGAAGATTTGTGTCACCGTCTAGACAAAACAATGAATGAAGTCATTGAACAAAAAGTCAAGGGTTTGGAAACTCAGTATATGAAGATAAAAGAAAGATGTCATTCTCTGGAAACAATATTGGGAAAAAGAAATCAAGCCTTGAAATCATACGATACAGAGGTGGAGATTTTGCGTCAAGAAATAATTGAGAAAAATCACAAGTTGAGGGTTGACAATGACCTTATTTCCCTTTTGGAGAGTGAGAATGCAAAATTGCAAAAGAATGTCGAACATTTTGCTGCAACAAATGAAAAATGGAGTGAAATGTATACGACAATGGAGAAAGGGACCACCATGTTGCTAAGAGATATTAGAGATGTCACTAGCCACGCCAGGAAGAAATCTAAAATTGTGGAGGAAGCTGAGGCCATGTTACCACCAAGCGAGATACAAAGAATGTTATCAGAATTTGCAAAGGAGTTAAACCATATAGGAAGATTAAAGATATGATTGACTGAAGACTCAAGAGAAGAAGATAAGACTTGTAATTTTAGGAGATAAGATTAGGATTAGATTAGGATATGATTATATTTTTTATTTGAATTTGAATTTTAATTAGGATAGGTATAAGAAGTAACTTAACCACTAGGGTTAGACTCAGCACAGATTTGTTTCTCATAATTCTTAGATCTAATTTTTATTATGCATTGCTAAACTACTCCATTGTTAAGGGTGAGGAGCTCTGTTCACCTAGCATGTGGTAGTCAACTATGTACATTCGTTTATTAATTCATTGATGTATTTTCAGTTATCTTCTATGCATGATTTAATTTTCTGTTCTTCATCCCAATAGTTTAGAATCACT